>JBBDGP010001438.1:1302500-1472574 GCA_037952835.1 Lithobates septentrionalis
GATCAAATTGCTTGCGCCTATCTATTCAAAAGAAGCCTTGTATTTTTTTCTGTTTTGTAAGTGCAGGAGGGGTGGGTAAATCATGGGATTTTACTCATGCATTCACGGAATGCCTTGTATTCAGTGAAAAAAAGAGGCTTTTTATGGTTGGACGAGAGGAGAGCAAACAACTCGCTTTTCATTTTACACTACCCAAACTGTCAGTTTCAGTGCTTGAAGAAAGCGTTGACGTTAGAATTTATTTTCCGCATCCACAGCTGCCATCTGGTTGTAGTATAAACTGCATTAGAGTACTACTCTGGGCCAGCCAAGATTTTAAAAACCTTTTCTATAATAAAAGAAAAATGGCATATCCATGGCAATAGGTTTATGCTGCGTCCTTTAGGTGATTGGAACCCATCTGGGATATTTAGTCCTTCTCACCTAGGTTATTTTTCTTGTTGCTATTACTTCAGCTTGCAGTTTCAGAATTGGCTCCTTTTTTTTTTTTCTTTAAGGAATGGTTTCTGGTACTACATTGTGACAAAGTGGTTCTATGCCCTCAGCCATCGTTTTTACCTAAGGTAGTTTCTTCATTCCATCTCAACCAGGACATTGTATTGTCTTTCTATATTCAGCTGCAGACACAGGAGAACAAGGCTCTTCACACTTTGTATATGAATTATGCTATCGGATGTTACCTGAAGTCGACTACTGCAATTCATCAGCCTGATTCCCTCTATGTTCTTTCTGAAGTCCCATGGAAGGGTCACACAGTTTCCAAGTCTGCCATTTCTTGATGAATCCCTCAGCTTATTTCTCAGGCTTACAGTCAAAAGAGCAATGTTTGTTTTCTGTGACATTGCATTGTACCAAGAGTATGGGTACTTCTTGGGCTATTCAACATCAAGCTTCAGTAACTTAAGTTTGTAAAACTGCTACTTGGTCTTTAGTTCATACTTAATGAAGTTTTACCAAGTGGTTGAAAGAGCTACTGAGGACACTGTCCTTGGTCAGCATGTTATGCATGTTGCTGCGTAAGTTACTAACCTGTTCTGGTTTACTTGTTTGGGGCCAGTTGGCTTATTGTGTTGCTCCTCCCCTCATATTCAATGCTTTAGGACATGCCTATCATCGATGATATGGAGATGCTTTGGGCTCCATGATATAAGAATTCGATTTTTGGTTTATCTGTTATATCCTTTATCGTGGGAGAGAGAACTACAGCATTCCCTAATTGGGGGAGGTGTTATGCCTAGGAGGGGGACTTCCTGTCTTTTTTTTTTTTTTTGGCCAGCGTCCAAACATCTTGCCTCAACCCTGTTGCCATGGATAAGGAGATGCTCTTTTTAAAGTTCCACTTTAAAGGAATCCTGTCATGAGAAAACAATCAAGGCTGACATTGTCATCCTGGTTGTCGTGTTGAACCACCTCAATACAGTGCACTTACACCCCCTTCCTGCCCAGACCAATTTTCAGCTTTCAGCGCTCTAACAGTTTGAATAACAATTTCTCAGTCATGCAACACTGTACCCATATGAAACTTGCGCCCTTTTTTTTTCACACAAATAGAGATTTCTTTTGGTGGTTTTTGATCACTAGTGGGTTTATTTTTTGTGCTATAAATAAAAGACCGTAAATGTTATGAAAAAATGCCTTTTTCTTTGTTTCTGTCATAAAATTTTGCTAGTGATTTTTCTTCAAAAATTTTAGCCAAAATATTTATACTGCTACATATCTTTGTTAAAAATAACCCAAATTAGTGTATATTATTTGGTCTTTGTGAAAGTTATAGTCTACAAACTATGGTGCCAATCACTGAAAATTAATCACATCTGATCAGGCCTTCAGGTGAAACTCATTTCTTGAGACACTAAGGCTGGGTTCACACTGGTCCGACAAACGCTCCGACATTGGGAGCTCATGTCGCATGACGTGTGAAATCCAATGTTTCCCTATGGGAGCCGTCCTAACTGGTCCGACACAAGTCGTTCCGACTTTAGATATGCTCCCTGTACTACTTTGATCCGACTTTGATCCTACTTCAGCCTATTGACTATCATTGAAGTCGGATCAAAGTCGGATCGCCGTCTTGCATGATCCGACTTCGGCGCGCGACTTGTGCTCAGATGATCTTGAGGGGGAACTCCGCGCCAAATTTTAAATAAAAAAACGGCATGGGTTCCCCCCCAAGAGCATACCAGGCCCTTAGGTCTGGTATGGACCTTGAGGGGAACCCACTACGCCGAAAAAACGGCGTGGGGGTCCCCCCAATCCATACCAGACCCTTATCCGAGCACGCAGCCCGGCCGGACAGGAATGGGGGTGGGGAGGAGCGAGCGCCCCCCCACCTCCTGAACCGTACCAGGCCGCATGCCCTCAACATGGGGGGGTTGGTGCCTTAGGGGAAAGGGGGGCGCGCTGCGGTCCCCCCCACCCCAAAGCACCTTGTCCCCATGTTGATGAGGACAAGGGCCTCTTCCCGACAACCCTGGCCGTTGGTTGTCGGGGTCTGCGGGCGGGGGGCTTATCGGAATCCGGGAGCCCCCTTTAATAAGGGGGCCCCCAGATCCCGGCCCCCCACCCTATGTGAATGAGTATGGGGTACATGGTACCCCTACCCATTCACCTAGGGAAAAAGTGTCAATCAAAAAAAGAAAACACTACACAGATTTTTAAAGTAATTTATTAGACAGCTCCGGGGGTCTTCTTCCGACTTCGGGGGTCTCTCCGGTTCTTCTCCGCGCTCTCCGGGTCTTCTGCCGGGCTCCTCTGCCATCTTCTGCTCTTTTGACGCTCTTTTGCTATAGCAGAGGAGCCCGGTCTGCTGCCTTCTTCTCTTCGGGGGTCTCTCCGGTTCTTCTCCGCGCTCTCTGGATCTTCTGCCGGGCTCCTCCGCTATTTTCTGCTCTTTTGCCGCTCTTTTGCTAAAGCGGAGGAGCCCGGTCTTCAATCTTCTGCCTTCTGCCCTCTTCTCCTGATGTTGACACGACGCTCTCTGGGGCTGGAATGCACTCTGGGCGCTCCGCTCTGACTTATATAGGCGGTGACCCCGCCCCCTTATGCCGTCACAGTCCCAGCATACCCAGGGACTGTGACGGCATAAGGGGGCGGGGTCACCGCCTATATAAGTCAGAGCAGAGCGCACAGAGAGCATTCTAGCTGGAGAGAGCGTCGTGTCAACATCGGATGAAGAGAAGAAGCGGCGAGACAGCGGCAGCAGACCGGGCCCCTCGCTGGCAATAGAGCTGGAAGAAGACAGCGGCGGGGCCCGGGAGAAGAGGCGGAACACCGGGAGAAGTCGGAAGAAGACACCCCCGAAGTCGGAAGAAGATACCGGAGCTGCCCAATAAATTAATCTTGAAACCTGTGTACTGTGTTTTTTTTTTTTTTTTTTTTTGACACTTTTCCCTAGGTGAATAGGTAGGGGTACCATGTACCCCATACTCATTCACATAGGGTGGGGGGGCTGGGATCTGGGGGCCCCCTTATTAAAGGGGGCTCCCGGATTCCGATAAGCCCTCCGCCCGCAGACCCCGACAACCAAAGGCCAGGGTTGTCGGGAAGAGGCCCTTGTCCTCATCAACATGGGGACAAGGTGCTTTGGGGTGGGGGGCCGCAGCGCGCCCCTCTCCCCCAAGGCACCAAACCCCCCATGTTGAGGGCATGCGGCCTGGTACGGTTCAGGAGGAGGGGGGGGGCGCTCGCTCGTCCCCACCCCCATTCCTGTCCGGCCGGGCTGCGTGCTCGGATAAGGGTCTGGTATGGATTGGGGGGGACCCCCACGCCGTTTTTTTCGGCGCAGGGGGTTCCCCTTAAGGTCCATACCAGACCCAAGGGCCTGGTATGCTCTTGGAGGGGGAACCCATGCCGGTTTTTTTATTTAAAATTTGGCGCAGAGTTCCCCCTAAAGATTCATACCAAACACAGTGCCGGGCATTGGCGGGGATCCAAGTCGGATCCCCGTTCATTGAAAGTCGGACACATGCCGGCTTCATGTCGCAGGGCAAAGTCGGATCCAAAGTAGGACGGCTGTCGTGTCGCACCAGTGTGAACCCAGCCTAACAAGTCAGGAAAGTACAAATAACCCCCAAATGACCCCTTTTTAGAAACATTCCAAGGTATTAAGTAGCATGGTGAGTTTTTTTAAGTTGTAATTTTTTTCCCCACAATTCTTTGCAAAATTAAGATTTTTTTTTTTTTTTTTTTTACAAAATTGTCAAATTATCAGGTTATTTCTCACACACAGCATATGCATACAACAAATTACACCCCAAAATACATTCTGCTAATCTTCCTGAGTATGGCGATACCACATGTGTGAGACTTTTACACAGCCTGGCCACATACAAAGGACCAACATTGAAGTAGCACCTTCAGGCGTTCTACAAGCATAAATGGCACATCTCATTTCTCAACCACCTATTACACTTTTGAAGGCCCTGGAGCACCAGGAGAATGGAATTTCCCACAAAATGACCCCATTTTGGAACGCAAACATCCCAACGTATAATCTGAGGCATAATGAGTCTTTTGAACGGTTCATTTTTACGTGTAGTCATATGAATTGTGACAGGTACTCGGGTACTCATATGAATTGTGACAGGTACTCGGGTACTCATATGAATTGTGACAGGTACTCGGGTACTCATATGAATTGTGACAGGTACTCGGGTACTCATATGAATTGTGACAGGTACTCGGGTACTCCTATGAATTGTGACAGGTACTCATATGGACTGTGACGGGTACTCTGATGGACTGTGACGGGTACTCGGGTACTCTGATGGACTGTGACGGGTACTCGGGTACTCTGATGGACTGTGACGGGTACTCGGGTACTCTGATGGACTGTGACGGGTACTCGGGTACTCTGATGAACTGTGACGGGTCCTCGGGTACTCTGATGGACTGTGACGGGTACTCGGGTACTCTAATGGACTGTGACGGGTACTCTGATGGACTGTGACAGGTACTCTGGTACTCTGATGGACTGTGACAGGTACTCGGTGCGATTGGTGTACACTGTAAGCCGTTACGAGATGTTACCGCAATCTCCTTACACACGATCTGTGTGTGAGGAGGAGAACCTGGTAACATCTCATTACTGCGGTTTGTTGACATTTAGTGATCGGCTGTGAAAGGATCACAGCCGATCACGTGGTAAATAGCTGCCGGCCAAAGGCTGTTTACCAGCTTCAGTGACTAGCAGTTTTCCCGGGAACACGCCGCCACCGACGTGCACGCACAGCGCGCTTGAGATCGCGTGCATGCGCCGTGCAAAGTGGGGAGGTACCACCTGTGATCAGCTGTGACGTCATCACGGATGATCACGTGGTAAACAGCCATGCCCAATGGCTGTTCACCCCCCTCGGTGGCGAGCGGTGTCTCCGTGACACGCCGCCACCGAAGGAACAGGGATGTGCGCATTCCCTGTTTAAATGAAGGGCCATCATATGACGCCCTCCCAGAGCGAGAGCCGCGCCGCCTGGCCGTCATATGACAGGCGGCAAGCAGTTAACCACTTTGTACTTTGATTTATGGCCTGGAATATTTGTGGTGTTGTGTGATGGGGTTTTTCCTATGCTTTTCATGACCTTAAGGGCACTTTCACGCGGTGGGGGGGCGCGTCAGCGGTAAAGCACCACTAATATTAGCGGCACTTTACCGCTGTAATAGCGGCCGAATAAAGGATTAAACGCGCAGCTGTCGAAGTGCGTTGCAGGCACTTCCGCAGTGCTGCCCATTGATTTTAATGGGGAGGAGCGGTGTATACACTGCTCCTCCACCGCCCAAAAGATGCTGCTTGTAGCACTTTATAACATCCTGCAAGCGCACCGCCCCAGTGTGAACGCACTCGGGCTTTTTACACTGGAGGCTGCAGGTGAGGCATTTTTCAGGCGCTTTACAGATGTTATTTTAAGCGCAAAAACGCCCCAGTGTGAAAGGGGTCTAATACTTGTTTTGGGCCTGTTCAACAACTACAGGGTCAGCATAAAAGCCAGACAATTTCTGGCTGACTGGCGGTTAGGTTTACCTGCTGGCTTCAATATTCTTATTACCAGCTTTTCTGGATGTACATTGTGGTGTAAAGGAATGATTTGCATGGCTTACCACACTGTTCTAAATTACTACTTTTTATATATGTGATTGAATGAGATATATGAATACTTTTTGTTCTAAGAAAGCTCTAGCACAGCATGCTATGAACATATCAGAAGTTAAAATTACTTCTAGCTGTAGTGTTTACTTTTACTACTTTCAATTTATTTCTATAGGGACCAGAATGCATTCAGTATCTACAGCAAGAGTATCTACCGTCTTTACAGGTGGCACCAGAAATCATCCAGGTAAACCAGAAAATATTTTAAAATTAGGAATATAGGTAGAAATACAAAGGTAAAATTATGCCAATGGCTGCGTTTATTGCTCGTTAAAACACCCATTGTTGGCTCTACGCTGTGTTCACAACTCTTTATCCTTGCTGCTTACATTAATGTGAAATTATTACACAGTTCCCATAAGCTGCAAAAAAGAACTATAGCTTGGGGAGAATCACACACGCGGCAATTATCACCTGCTATGAAGTAAAGACTAATGTTCATTTCACACCTGTGCAGTCTCATGCAGTGTGTTATGTGCATTGCATTGAAGGGTAGCTTCACTTATTTTTTTGTGGGAAAATTATAGCAAAAACAACAAAAATATAGTGTATATAATTGCTAAACAAGACCGGTTGTTATGTTATTTTTCTTTTTTTAATGTACCTTTTCAGTCTGCTGCACTGTAATTTTCTGTTAGGTTCAAAGCAATATGGCAGCCTGGAGGCATTCTGTACACAGTTGGTGTATAGAACGCCTCCAAAAATGTAAGTTCCTGCTTGTGTGATTGGTTAACTGATTTTCCCAGAAGTCTACACTAAGAGGTCAGATTTCAGGTACCCTCTTCAAGCTGCATTTTGTTAAACCACAATCCACTAACTCATAGATGAAAGCTTTTGTATTCTGCTCAGTTTAATTTATTTCTCAAATGCAGGCAAACTATAACAAAATATGTGCCCTTCTGTTCTGAATACCTGATTTCTTCTATTACTTTTTTTTTTTTTTTTTTTTTGCTAAAATAGTCATATTGTGATCTGATTTACAGGAGTTTTGTCAAGCTCTTCAGCAACCAGATGCAAAAGTATTTAAGAATTACTTAAAGGTGTGTAATGTGTTTTTCAGAACCTTTTGACAGTTTGACACATTAGACAAATATACTAATTTTTTCTTTTTTTTTTTTCTGCTTTCTCAGGTGTTCTTTCAAAGGGCCAAGCCCTGAGGAATATACTGGAATTTTCATGCACCTGATACTCAGGACCTCCAGTTATTAATTTATGTAGATTGCTAATTTTGTACATGCCTTTTGGACTGGCGTTCTATATGGATGTCGCATATTGTCATTCATAACAAAATTCATCATCTTGTAATGAGCTGTAGACCTACTGGTTACGTGCTACTTGTGGAAAATTTCCCCAGTGACAAGGCGTTGACTCGGTCGTCTTAATTTTCTGCCATGTAACAAGCTTATGTGTTATGTGCACCAATTAAATTAATATATTCAATTGGATTTTTATTTTGGAATTTAAAAACAGAACTGTAAAAAAAAAACAATTGGCAGTCAGGAGGCTCTGTATATACTTTTTTTTATTTTAATGAATTGTAGCTGTTAATATTATAACTTTGAATCTCCTGATGCTTTGCAATATAAATAAAAGAAAAGATGCAGTGAATTTTGTAGATAGTCATGAAAATTTGTTAGAACTGTATCAAAGTCCCTTTCTTTAAAATGTCAACTTCTGCACGGACACAATCCAGAAATCACTTTTATAGCTACATGAACTGGACTTCAAGCCAATTTAAAGCTGGAATTCTAGCATAAGCAGTATTTATCATACACACAAGAGATGGAGAGGATAACACATTGCTGCTTAGGATGTCTGAATTTAAATATGAGAGCTCATTCTAAAAAATTTTTATAAGAAAAAAAAACAATAAATTTTATGTAGTCAAAATGGAAAAGATTCTGCTGGTTTTGTCTTCACCATTTTATTTAAGGATGTGATAAATGTCCTGCTGTTTTCACATTAAGCATCTACATCTTTTTTTTTTCCTTTTCGAACTACTTTCCCTTTTCACTGTATCACTGTTTATAACGAAAAAAAAAAAGCAGGATGCACTTGGCCAAAACCCAAAAATATATTTTTTTAAATGTATATATTTGTATTGTAGTTGACTTTTTAATATCATGAATTTAAATAAATATGAATTTATTGCCGGCCATTATCGGCACCTTTTTAGTGCAAAAATAAAAAAATAATAAAAAACAAAAATGCATCCCTTTAAATTCTATGTATGTCTTCACACTTTAAAATCTTGCATGCTGCATTTTTGGTCTGTAAAAAAAAAATGCACCAAAAACACACCTCCCTATTGAAATGCAGTGAAAATGCATCAATAATGCACTTGTTGTTTTTGATATGGTGTTTGAGTCACATGACCTATGAAAAACACTGTAAGCATAGTAAAAATCGCGACAAAAATGCAAAACACCATTTTTGGCCAATATGTTTCTGTCGCTGACATTTCGGTGCATCGCTAGCATCCACATTCTGACCGTATCTATTTTAGGAGTTTAATGATGCTTGACATCAACCTGTGTCCCTCTGGTTTTTGGAAATCTATAACCTACTTGAATTATTTATATATGCTCATTATATCCCTTTAAAGAGGTAAGCATGTTCATCAGTTTTTTACTTTAGAGCTGGCTTTTTGGGCAATATAGTATTTATAATAGAGCTGGCTTTTTGGGCAATATAGTATTTATATGAGCAACGGAGACTTTTGTCCATGTGTGCCTTTTTTTAAAAGCCAGCGCATTTACGATTTTTCTGTCAATCTGACCATATGATGGGTCCTGCTATTTACAGATTATGGAGAGACAGAGTATGGCAATAGTGGCCTGGGACTGCATTGAGAGTCCCTGTGTCAACTCAACTTTGAAGTAAGTTGTGGAATATTCTATCTTCTAAAGAAAGTTGCCACTGCTCTCAACCCTGACAGTTGTGTAGATACCGGTAGGCAAAATTCGTATGAATACTGAATGTAAACACACTGAGTAGACCTTGTAAAACAGCATTTTCTATTGTCCTTTGAGGGACACTGCTTCCATTAACCACTTGGCAACTGCCTGGCCGTATTGTACTGCGGGCAGAGCGACGTATCTGTATGTCGCTGCCTACTCCTGGGTTTAGGGCACGTGCATGCGCGCCCGGCTCCCGCTGTAAATAGCGGGGCCTGTCTGCAAGTCCTGGCCAATGATTCATAGTTGGGATCTGTTGATCAGCTGTGTACATTTGCTATGTGTGTGTGTGTATATGTGTGTGTATATATATATGTATATGTGTGTGTATATATATATATATATATATATATATATATATATATATATATATATATATATATATATATATATATATATATATATATATATGTGTGTGTATATATATATTTATATATATATATATATATATATATATATATATATATATATATATATATATATATTTATATTATTTTACTTTAACACAAACCTATCAATATACAATGAAGACCCATACCCACCATTCTTATTGAGTAAAAAAATGCTGTGATAAAAGAAGAAAAATAAATGTGCAATACATCTACTGGAGCATGCGGCCTGGTAACAAAAGTTGCAATAGGCTCAGCCTAAAGGTATTACAGGACATTTCATGCCCAGTAATCCCGACCAGGCTAAAAGCGAATCTACTTCCAGCGCATACTAGCACATTATGAAATACTCACCCTGGAATGAAGCCCTCCAGTGCTGTCACCCCTGAGAGGGCTGACATCTTCCCCCGGTCTTTCTTCTGGGTTTGCGCGCTCCGGCTATGTGATTGGCTGGAGCTGCAAGGATGTCACTCCTGTGCATGTGCACTGGAGCCCTTGGTTCCGGCCCAAAGCTGTGTAGCTCTGGCAAGGTATGCCGGACCTTCAGAGCGAATGTTTAGGAGATTTTAATTTTACCTACAGGTAAGCCTTTGAGGCTTACCTGTAGGTAAGTCACCAAGAGTCGTTTACTACAGCTTTGAAGACCAGGCCTTTTCTGAGACTTTTTGTTTACTTGTAAAAATCTGAAAATTACTTAGAACCCCCAAACATTATACAGTATATTGTCTAGAGCAGTGGTCTCCAAACTGGGGTCCAAATGCAGGCCTTTGCTTGCCTTTATCCAGCCCTTGGGGCACAATTCCTTCCACAGACACCAAAAATGAGGCGCATTAAAATAAAAATTATTTTATACACTGTCCCATTTTTAATCCCTTTTATTGTTATCACAGGAAATATAGATATCCCCTATGATAGCAATAGGCAGTGACAGGTACTCTCCTCTGCCCTTAAAAGCTTTGGATCATATCAAGATCTATGTGATCTAATGATTTTTTTCTAACCACTAATGGTATGTTTACATCTGGTGAACCTGGAAGTGATGAAATGCTTATTGCTTCCGGTTTCTTAGACCATAGAGATGATTGGAGCCATTCTGTTCTCCGATCAGCTCTGTGGTGTGAGATTTTTGGTGCATTTTTTTTATGTGCGCCTTGCATGCGATTTTGAGCTTTGTTTTTGTTTTTTTGTTTTTTTTTTTTATTAACCAATCGCAAAAACTCATCTGTTGCATCATTTGTTGCTAGGTATTTCAGCTTTTTAAGCTTTTCCCTTAGCTTTTTTTTTTTTTTTTTTTTTAATTATTAATTTATAATTCGTTAGGGTAAGGGGTTAGAGGTTAGGTTAGGATGAGAAGTTGAGGTTAGGATTTAAGGTTAGCGTGTCACGTACCTTGGTTTGTGGCTGAGTTGAAGAGGGGGCTTCCCTCTCGGTTCTGGTCCAAGCACCCCTAAATGTGGTGACAGAGGAACAAGGCTCAAATAAGCACTGGTGCCAGTAGCTTGATAGCAGGTAACTGCCTCCGTCAGAGACATAGGGGGTTATTTACGAAAGGAAAATCCACTTTGCACTGCAAGTGCACTAAAAGTGCACATGGAAGTGCAGTCGCTGTAGATCCGAGAGGGACATGCAAGGAAAATAAAAAACAGCATTTTAGCTTGCACATGATTGGATGATAAAATCAGCAGAGCTTCCACTCATTTCAGATCTACCCCTTAGATTTAGAGAGACTGCACTTGCAAGTGCACTTTCAAGTGCACTTGCAGTGCAAAGTGGATTTGCCTTTCGTAAATAACCCCCCTAGTCAAGGTGAGCCAGGGTCATACACGGTAAGACAACAGGGTGGTCAGGAGGCGCCTATCTATGCGTCTGTGCACACTGGGTATTAGCCTAAGCTCGTCTGTGTGCTTAAGCTGTATGAGAATTAGTATTAGCTGAACTAGCTTCCTGACCTAGGGTTATTTTTTTTATTTTTTTGGGGGGGGGGTATTGCTGCTACTAAAAAAAATCATAAATAAATGAATACTAAGTTACATAGTAGGTGAGGTTGAAAAAAAGACACAAGCCCATCAAGTTCAACCTATGTGTGTGATTATATGTCAGTATTACATTGTATCCCCTGTATGTTGTGGTCATTCAGGTGCTTATCTAATAGTTTTTTGAAACTATCGATGCTCCCCGCTGAAACCACCGCCTGTGGAAGGAAATTCCACATCCTTGCCACTCTTACAGTAAAGAACCCTCTACGCAGTTTAAGGTTAAACCTCTTTTCTTCTAATTTTAATGATTGGCCATGTGTCTTATTAAACTCCCTTCCAAGGAAAAGTTTTATCCCTATTGTGGGGTCACCAGTATGGTATTTGTAAATTAAAATCCTATCCCTTCTCAAGCGTCTCTTCATAACTAATATCCTCCAGTCCCTCTTATTAGCTTTGTTGTCCTTCTCTGTACTCGCTCTATTTCCAGTACAGCCTTCCTGAGGACTGGTGCCCAGAGCTAGACAACATACTCCAGGTGAGGCCAGACCAGAGTCTTGTAGAGCGGGAGAATTATCGTTTTATCTCTGGAGTTAATCCCCCAGCAGCTTCACATTGCATGCCTTTGCTGAGTTTATCATCTACTAGGTCCCCCAGGTCCTTTTCCATTCTTGATTCCCCCTGAGGTCCCCCCCCCCAGTGAGTAGATTGCATTCATATTTTTGCCGCGCAAATGCATTATTTTACATTTTTCCATATTAACCACTTCCGGACCGCCCACCGTCGTTACTTTGAAGAGGAATATCGTTGTTATGGCAGCAGCTAGCTGCCATAACCCCGGTATCCTCACCTTGAAGCGGACCGCCCGCTGAAGACAAGTGGTCTCTGCAGCGGATTCGCCACGAGATCACTTATCGGCGGCAGGGGTCCTCCCTCCTGTTGCGCTCCGGTGCCGTCCGCCGCTTACTGGCGCTGTCGGCAGCGGTGAAAGCGAAAATGTCACTTCTGCCCATAG
Organism: Lithobates septentrionalis; assembly: GCA_037952835.1. Taxonomy (NCBI): domain Eukaryota; kingdom Metazoa; phylum Chordata; class Amphibia; order Anura; family Ranidae; genus Lithobates; species Lithobates septentrionalis. The sequence continues at coordinate 1,314,977 of JBBDGP010001438.1, forward strand.
AGCTCTTGAAGGGACTTTTTTTTTTTTTTTTTCTTCATTTTTTTTAAATGACAATTTTTTTTTTCATTGCATTTTAGTGTAAATTGACCCCAGATCTCATATTTAAGAGGTCCTGTCATGCTTTTTTTTCTATTACAAGGGATGTTTACATTCCTTGTAATAGTAATAAAAGTGACACATTTTTTTTAAAAAAAGTGTAATAATAAAAAGGTAAAATAAATTTTAAAAGAAAATAAGAAAAAATTGAACGCGCCCTGTCGAGCTCGCGTGCAGAAGCGAACGCATATGTGAGTAGCGCCTGCATATGGAAACGTTGTTCAAACCACACGTGAGGTATCGCCGCAATCGGTAGAGCGAGAGCAATAATTCTAGCCCTAGAACGCCTCTGTAACTCAAAACATACAACCTGTAGAGTTTTTTTAAACGTCGCCTATGGAGATCTTTAAGGGTAAAAGTTTGTCGCCATTCCACGAGCGGCGCAATTTTGAAGCGTGACATGTTGGGTATTAATTTACTCAGCGTAACATTATCTTTCACAATATAAAAATAAATTGGGCTAACTTTACTGTTGTCTATTTTTTTTTTTTTTTTTATTCAAAAAATGTTTTTTTTCCAAAAAAAGTGCACTTGTAAGACCACTGCGCAACTACGGTGTGACAAAGTATTGCAACAACTGCCATTTTATTCTCTAGGGTGTTAGATAAAAAATGTATAATGTTTGGGGGTTCTAAGTAATTTTCTAGCAAAAACTGTTTTTAACTTGTAAACAACAAATCTTAGAGGCCCAGTCCTTAAAGTGGTGTTTCGGCCGAAATTATACTTTTTAAATAAAAATACCCCTATAATACACAAGCTTAATGTATTCTAGTAAAGTTAGTCTGTAAACTAAGGTCTGTTTTGCTAGTTTGTTATTTTATAAACTTACAGCAGGCCGTGGCCATCTTAAGCCAGACTGTATTTCTTCCTGGATCTCATATTTGCAGATCTCGCACATGCTCAGTGCAGCACAAGCAGTGTAATAGGTTTCAGGTCAGGTTTCCATAGCAACGGCAGTTTCAGAGGAAGTTGCCGCCCCACATGCTCAGTGCAGCATAAGCAATGTTAGGATTCAGGTCAGGTTTCCATAGCAACGGCAGTGTCAGATGAAGTTGCCGCCCCTTCCCAGAAGGCATTGCAAACAGGAAATGATGCGATGGGCCGCTGCCAGGGAGGAGGAAGTGAAAAATGAATACAGCAGATATACAGTAGGTGCTGAAAAAAAAAAATATCCAATTTGTTTACAGTGCACAGTTTAGTGAGGGATGCTGAAAAGTTGTTAAAGTGGGTGGAACTCCACTTTAAGTGGTTAAACCTCATTTGACATGTAGTTGCCCACCCCATTAATTTGTTCAGATCTTCTTGCAAGGTTTCCACATCCTGTGGAGAAGTTATTGCCCTGCTTGGCTTAATATCATCCGCAAATACAGAGATTGAACTGTTTACCCCATCTTCCAGGTCTTTTTTATGAACAAATTAAATAGGATTGGTCCCAGCACAGAACCCTGGGGGGACCCCACTGTCCACCCCTGACCATTCCGAGTACTCCCCATTTTTTTATCCAATCTATACCTGCGATAGGGGATAAGGGAAATACTCTTGAATGGTTGCCAGCCAATCATGAGAGCTGTTGAACCAAGTCTCTGAATTCCCACAAAATCTAAATTCTCCTCTTACAACAGTATCTCTAGTTCTCCCATCTTGTCCGCCAGGCTCCTGGCATTGGTGAACATGCCACGGAGTTTAGACCAGTCGCATACTGTCCTCTTATTGGGTGTTCCGAGATTGCAAATAGGATTTGTTACTATACTTGCCTCGGGTTTATGTGCTTTAGTCAACCTACCACTAATGCCCCAATACTACCCTCTGGAATATGTTCTGTGCTGGGGTCTCTACCTCTGGACCCTCCCCCCTTTGCCTAGTTTAAAGGCCCCTCTAACTTTTCGGCCATCTTCACTCCCAGCAGATCTTCACCCTCCTCATTTAGGTGCAGTCTGTCCTTTCTATAGAACTGGTGACCGACTGAGAAGTCGGGCCAGTTCTCCAGGAACCAAAACCCCTCCTTACTACACCAGCTCCTCAGCCACTTATTTACTTCCCTAATCTTCCCTCTGCCTTTCTGATGTGGCTCGAGGTACCGGTAGTATTTCTGAGAATACTACCTTGGAGGTCCTTTTCCTCAATTTAGCTCCTAAGTCCCTAAAATCGTTCTTTAGGACACTCCATCTGCCTCTGACTTTGTCATTGGTGCCAACGTGCACCATGACAGCCGGGTCTTCCCCAGCCCTTCCGAGTAATCTGTCCACAAGATCCGTGATGTGCCGAACCCGAGCACCCGGTAGACTGCATACAGTTTGGCGCTTCAGGTCTTTGTTACAGATTGGCCTCTCTGTCCTTCTGAGAATTGAGTCCCCTACCACCAGAAACTGTCTTTCCTTTCCCTTCACTTCCCCCCAACTCTCACTGGAGGAGTTCTTCCCCTGGCAGCTAGGAGAGTCCCTCAGCTCCAGCAGTGCTGCTCCCTGACTGGTTTCACCAATGGAGCGTGCTTATTGGTATGTTCTAGCCCAGGATTGGCCTCCCTGGCACTTTCCCCTCTACCCTTCCTGACTGTCACCCATCTACTCTTTTCCCATGCCTGCACCTCTTTTTCTTCACCCGCCTCTGTGCTGGCCCCTGCCGGGTACATTCCCGGCTCTCCTTTAGTTTGGAGGGTCTTCTCAGTGCTGACAGTTGCTTCCCTAGATTCAGAACCTGGGCTTCCAGGGACACAATGTGCTTATATTTCGCACAGCAGTATTTGCCCTCGATCAGATGATCAAGGACAGTAATACTCAACAATACACAGGTACTCAAAGAGGAAGTAAACCCTCTCTAAAAAAAAAAAACAAAAAAAAAACACCCTGCAGGACAAAGGCATAATGAGCTAGTATGCATAGCATACTAGCTCATTATGAATTACTTACCTGAGATCGAAGCCCCCGAAGCGACCCTCGTTCACCTCCTCCGTTGCCACCTTAACAATACAATACACAGGTACTCACAGCCTACGTGCACTCAATTGGTAATAGTAAATAAATAACTCCTAACCTTAACCCCAACCCTTGAAAAAATAATAAATAACTAAACACTCTAACACTAAATTAAGGTGGTATTATTATTATCATCATTTTTTTTTTTTGGTTTGGGTGATTATTATTATTTATAATTTATTTTTTAAGGTTGGAGTTAATTATTTATTTATGTATTATTACATATTATTCATTTATGATGATTTTTAGTTATTCTGTGAATTTAGTTTACATTTATTCATATATTTATGCCATTTTATGTTTTACAATTTTTAATTTGAGCAGAAACTCTTGCACAAATGCGTGACAAAATGCGTGAATGCGCACAAAAAACGCGCGAATGGCACGTTTCTGTGGGACTAAAGACGTGCCAAAAATGCTCAAATCTGCCCGATTTGAGCTACAAATTAGGCTCCAGAACTTTTTTGAGCTTCAGGGGACTTGGACTGTAGATGTGAACCATCTCTATAGAGAATAATAGATTTTTTTCTCCTCCAGCGTTTTGGAGCTGTGAGCCTAAATGCACCTATGTTTACAGCACGTTCGTGAAGCATTTATAAAGTGTTAGCTGGGTGCTGGGGGAGAGATGGTGGAGGTTCTTGTATCCCAGAATGCAGTGGTAAATAATAGAAAACTAGAACAGATCCGCTCCAGCCTCTTCCTGTTTGTACAGAGCAGCTGTGTGGTAACACTATTTGCCTCTGTGTGCAGGCAAAAACATTAAGCCAGCCAGCAATACTGACAGTGCCAGGCAGAAGCAGAGACATTGAGCATTATTTCCAGTGGCAAAACTTTGTGTCAGCAAAGTGTCATTGCCTGCAAGTATCTGTGCTAGCAAGTAACCACGCCAGCAAGTTTTGGTGTTAGGCCCCTTTCACACTGGGGCGTTGACGGCGGTAAAGCGCCGCTTTACCGTCGGTATTCGGCCGCTAGCGTGGTGGTTTTACCCCCCTGCTAGCGGCCGAGAAAGGGTTAAAACTACCGCAAAGCGCCTCTGCAGAGGCGCTTTGCCGGCGGTATAGCCGCGCCGTCCCATTGATTTCAATGGGCAGGAGCAGTATACACTCCGCTCCGAAGATGCTGCTAGCAGGACTTTCTTTCCCGTCCAGCTAGCGCACCGCTCCAGTGTGAAAGCCCTCGGGGCTTTCACACTGGAATGAAAGCGGCACTTTTGGGTCGGTTTGCAGGCGCTATTATTAGCGCAATAGCACCTGCAAACCGCCCCAGTGTGAAAGGACCCTTAGTGAGTGACCGTGACCATCATGATTATCTTGAGCTGGACCAAACCAAGTGTCTGAAAGATGGATTCATATACTTTGATCTCTTACAGAATTCACAAAAATGCCTGCCATCACACCACAACCTAACCACGCCTCAAAGCAGATAATTTCCTCTACATCACTTCCCCTTTAAGCACTTCCCACTAGAAAAACACCTTCAGGCTGGGTTCACACCATTGCGAATTGTTTGCAAATTTTACGCACCAAATTCGCATGTCAGGAGATTGTGACCAGCCCTCTATGGAGTATGTGTCTTTTGGCCTGTTTCGGGTCCAAATTCAGACAAACATTTAGTCTGAAATTGGACCTGAAATGGTGAACGGGGATACACCAGACCCCTGCTGGCAGCTGCTCCGTGCTGCTGTGTGAACCCAGCCTTAAGCTTGTTTAACAAACTTTCACAATGCTTTTTTAACGCTCCAAAATCACATCAAAAGGGTTATAGGAACATTAAACCTTGAACGAGTACCGATACTTCTCCTTCACCCACTCCTGGTAACAAGCATCCCCCTCCCCCCATCACCACCAAAAGTGTGTGGAATTTGGGGATTTCCTCTGCGCTGCTGCAGACTTCAATCAATCAATTATGCCACCACAGCAGACAGACTTTTAATTGTCAATGATACACAAGTGCAGTAGTAACTACAGAGATAGTCCGTTGATACCAGCTGCAAGTTTGGCATTGTACCCACAGTCCACTGTTTTGCAGGCTAATTTTCAAAAAATAAATAAATGCAGTTTTTTTTTTGCAAATACAGGTGTGTAAATTTATATATATATATATATATATATATATATATATATATATATATATAAATAAATAGGGTTCTTCAAAAAGTTTCCTCACTTTTTTTTTTTTTATAAGTTTAGCAGCCATCTTTACCACAGCGTGACAACTATTAGGCCCCTTTCACACGGGCGGATAGAATTCAGCTTTTAGCTGCAAATAGATGAAGTTATCTACCACACCTAAACTCACACAATGCTTTCCTATGGACCCATTTACACACTGCATTTAGCGATGGTTTCGTTACATGGGGTTTTGTGTGGTTAGAAAAAATGTATTTGACTGTGTCCAGGACCAATTTGGCGCAGCTATCTGCACATAACCGCAGGTAATCGCAGTGTACTATTTCTCCCGTGGATAGTGGCAACGAGGAAAGGAAAACAGGAAGCACATCAGAAATGGCAAGAATGTTCCACCGCAGCTAAACGCAGCTGCATGTAAATGCACGTAAACGCTGCGAATCGCAATGTACAACTGCAAGATGGAGTCTTGGAATTTCAAAATAAGAGAACACGCTTTTTACAGCGGCAGAACAGCCGCCCATGTGCAGGAATCGGCGTATAACAAGCACACACGATTTCCCCCTTATTTTCAGGGGGGGAAGTGCGTGTTATACGCCGATAAATACGGTACGTCCATTTTATGCTCCAGGGGCTTTGCTTTCAGAAAATATATACTATTTGAGGGGGTTCAACTAACCTTCAGGACTAAAATGTGCATCTTAACGTGGGCAAAAACGGGAAAATGGTTCTGGTAAAAAAGTGGTTGAGTAATCTTTCCGGATAGAAATTTGAAAGCTACCACTATACCTTATCTTTTGCCCCTAATCTTCAATTCTCCAAATTATCCCCAATGAACGACTAGTCCTTGCTGGTCCATTTCAAAAAAGTTTAAACTCCGATTTTACAAATTGCAAAATTCTTACCCAATGGACTCCCTAGGTAAGCACTGGTATATGCTTAAATGGGAGGAGGCTATGGGGGAAGAACTGTCTTTACCTCAGTGGCGGATTCTCTGGTTCCAGGTTGCTAAGAGTTTCTGTTATATAGCTTTTTTTTTTTGGTATATGACTCCTTCCCACCTTAAAGCCATTTATCCTTTGGCCCCGGATCGATGGTGACGCTGTATTAGAGACCATGGTACTCTGCTCCATATTTACTTTTGCTTCCATACTTGAAACTGATCCAGGACCTTCTCCAGAGACTCATTGAGGTGGACGTTCTGTTTTGCCCCAAAGTATTTCTCCTGGGTTTATTGCCCAATAGCCTGCCTAAACTAGCAAAACAATTAACGTGCCACATTCTTACAGCCACTAGGTGCCTTATAGCCCTTCACTGGAAGAGGCAACCCCCCCCCCCCCCCCGACTTCCATAGATCTCTATGCTAGCATTAAAAATGTGTAAATGATGGAGTCTCTTACAGAATGACTCGGTGGAGCAGCATAATGCAATCTGGAGCCCTGCCATTTGCAGGAAGACCCCCCCCCCCCCCATGACCCTCTCAGGCTTTCTGCCTGCATTATTGACATACTCTGGTCCTACCCAGGAGTGCTGAATCAAGCCGTCTACTATATCCTTTTCTCTTTTCTTCCCTCTCTTCTGTTTTTGCTGTTGGTATTATTGGATTGTTTTTTTTTTAAGGGCTCTTGCAATAGGGCTACTAAGCCAAGGCTGGTCTCTCTTGGGATTGACCTTGACTAATGGTTTTCCTGGAGCCATTTGTTTTGCTAAGACTCAGTTCACATCTCCACGTTCTGAATCATGGGCGGAATTGCAGCGATTATGCCAGCTATTTGAATTAGCGGCAAATTGCGGGATGCCCGCGACTTACAATGGCACCCAAGAGCTTCTTTTGGGCGACAGGGGTCCCACGATTCTGTTTACGCAATGTTACTGCATTTGTCGCCCGCCGAATCACGGTAAAATCGCTCCGCGATTGGGGTGCCATTGGAAGTCACAGGGATCGTATAGGTGTCCTGCGATTTGCCGCTATTTTGAATCGCGGACGGAATCGTCGCAATTCCACCCGCGATTCAGAACGTGGAGATGTGAATGGAGCCTTATTGTTTTAAACTGTTTCATTGTCACTACTAATGCCATACAGTTACAATACTTTTACTTGTCACAGTTTATTGAACTTATTCTGCCATGAAATTTAGCAGATGTCCATGTCTGATATATCTCTACTTGTTTCTTCCCTTATTCTGTTGTATAATGGAAAAAATGTAATAAAATTGTCTATTAAAAAAAAGTCAGACGCTAGCACTCAACCTCAACCCACTCCACCACAGAGTGTAAAAAATGCACACTTACCAACCATACATGTTATATATGCCTTGGATATTTAGGGTATCACCTGATATTGCTCCTCAAATCACAGTTATGATGATCCACAATATATAATGCCATATACAATTGTACCAACCACTGGCTCTCCAGATCTCCTTCTCTCATTACCAACCACCGGGACCCAGAAGAAAAATGTAATATTCCAAGATAGTGTAATAATGTTTATTAAAAATTAAGAGAAATATAAAAGCTATTTTGCACTTGCATTGTATGGTGCTAATGTCAGCATCAACATATACAGCCTAGTTTTGTCCTGCAGGCTGCTCAATGCGAGCCAGCGTGCATTCCAACAACCGGAAATGCTAATCCAAAACCGACAGGAAGTGATGTCAATGATGGCAGACACACAGCTAAACGCATTTCGCATTTTGTATATGCTGTGGTGGAGCACTAATTGAAGGAATTCTAAGCACTTTATAATCTGAAGACACGGTGGTTGGAGGATTTTAAAAAGGATAATTCACATCTTTATATGGACTTTTATTATTCACTATTTGTATATCAATTGATTTTTATGGATTCATGTTTAGTACATATTGTATCTATGTGATTTATGTTGGATTTGTTTTGAGAGGTTGAGGTTGTGTGCTAGCGCCAGACTTTTTTTATTCACTTTTTTTTGGAGGTGGGTGTCCACTTAAAGGGGCAGCTGCACGTTTAAATGATTTAGGTTGGCGCCATACTTTACACAATTTTTATACAGAATTGTTTATGGTTCATTACTCATCAACTTCTTCCGGACTGCCCCACGCATATATACTGCGGCTGGGCGAAATCATGTACCTGCACGTGATTTCTAGTTCCGGGTCTGCTTAGTGTGAAACAAACACACCGCCAGGGTGCTAGGGCCGGAAGGAATGCCTAGTCCGGAAGCTGTGGTAGTGGGGTCCAACAGGAACACAGGGAGCATAAATGTAGGTGTAACCCAGAGTATCTGGAACAGTAGGACAAATGGGCTCCATTCTGTGGATCAATAAAAATATGAATACCAAATTGTGCTGAAATGTAAGCTAATCAAAGAAAGGAGCCCAAATATAATGAGTATGAACTGATATTGAGACAGCGTAGGTCCCCAGAAATTGGTAAAATCCTGGGATTAAAACCACATATGAAATAAATGTCACAATGATAGTGGTAGGTACCTAGTGTTGCTGATATAGGAGTAAAGGCCAGCGATGTCTGGTGCAGACTGCACAAGATGTGTTTCAGTCAGAGGACTGACTGTGAATGAAAGAAGTGTGTTTAAATGCTCCCTATGTAATGTGCGGACCCCGCCCAGTGGGAGTGAAAACAAGTAGTAACAGGTGCAGACTGCACAAATTATGTATCAATGTGAGAACTGGCTGTAAATGAAAAAGGCTGTTAAAATGCTTCCTGTGTAGCGAGCGGACCCCACCCAGCGTCTCGCAAGGCATGACATTTAGGATGGGCGCCAGAGTCAGGGCGGAACCTGCTCACTGAAGCCCAGACCTCCATCCCACCTTCAGCCAACGTGACACCTGCTTGTGTCAGCAGACAACACAAAAGCATTGACTGCACAAGTGGCAGCGTGGCGCTGATGCCAGGGCAGAACAGCCTCGCCCACGTCCCCGCACCCAATAATGAATCGGGTAGGGGGGATAGGGCGCCGAGAAAGCATCGCAGCTCCCGGAGGTGATAAGGCAAAAAATCGGTCCAACACCCCGGCAGTGCGCATGTAGACACAGGCCACAGAGTGTTAGAAAAAAATATGTTTTATGCATTTGTCTTAGAATGGTAAATGGAAAGCCTCATACACATGATTGGACTTTATACAAACTTTCCCGTTGATTTCTGTACAAAGGGCGTTGGCCGTGAAGTTGTTCAGCATACACACGGCAGGACTTTTTAGGCAACAAACACGAACGTAATGACGTTGCAACGTACTGACGACACTTCAAAAGAGGACTTCAATTCTCCGGCGCCACCCTTTGGTCAATTTCTGTATTGTTGTCTGATCTTCTGCATTGGTTCTGAGCATGCGTGTTTGTACTTTGTACTAAAGTCCGATGGTTTTGTGTACACACGATCGGACTTGCCGACGTCAGACTTTTGTTGCCGCAAAGTTTGTCTGTTCGCACAGCCAACATTTGTCTGATGAAAACCGAAAAAGTTTGTCCGATGGAACGTACACACGGTCGGATGTTGCCTTAAGACGCATGGTAACATGCATCTCCATCTCTATTCAGGTACATAAAGAAAGAGGGTCGGGGCTTTAAATGAGGTGTGTATATTGTGGCTAATCAAAGGAGTCAAAGTGAAACATGAAAAAGTATTTTATTTGTTTGCAGAACAGCCCCGCCCACATCCCCGCACCCAATAATGAGTCGAGTAGGGGGACAGGGGAGGGGCGCAGAGAAAGCAGATTCCAGATACTCTGGGTTACACCTACATTTATGCTCCCTGTGTTCCTGTTAGACCCCACTACCACAGCTTCCGGACTAGGCATTCCTTCCGGCCCTAGCACCCTGGCAGTGTGTTTGTTTCACACTAAGCAGATATGTGAGTCTTACAGGGAGGAATATCCTATCCTCCCTGTATGTATATTCATTCTTTTCCAATTTTTGTCTATGAATGGTTGATTTTGATATACTTACCTCTCTTTATAGATGCAAAATGCATCCGCCCCTGATGATTCCATAGATCCCATGAAACGCGTCGGGAATAACCTAGATGCAATGCATACATACAGTACTTACATGGTCTTTGGATCCAGGCAATAATGTGGATTATAACTGTTATATTACAGTGATTTTTTATTACGGAGGACAATACTATTTGCTTTTAATATGTAAATGATTTGGATACATGATTTGTTATATTATGTGCCATTATTGCATGTATTGTCTGCCATGTCCCTACTCAATCATGGCAAACAAATAAATACTTGTTCATGTTTCACTTTGACTCCCGTGATAAGCCACAATATACACACCTCATTTAAAGTCCCGACCCTCTTTCTTTATGTTCTAGTTCTGGGTCTGGGGCATGCACCACCGGCAACCTGCTCCCACTGTGATTGGACACAGTGGGAGCCAATCAGCGGGTCCGGCACCCTGCGATCATTCCTGAGAGAGGCAGAACAGGGTCTGCCATTGTAAACAAGGCAGATCTCCGTTCTGTGAGAGGGGAAGATGGAGATCTTGTGTTTCTGCTAAGCATGAACACAGATCCCTGTCTTCCCCCTCAAAGCACCCCCCCCCACACACACAGTTAGAAAGCACTCCCAGGAAACTCTCTTAACCCTTTGATTCACCCTTTGCCTGCCAGTGTCATTAGTGGGACTGCTTTAGCAGTCCCACTATTGTTATTCGATTTTATTAGTGGGACTGCTTTAGCAGTCCCACTATTGTTATTCGATTTTATTTATTAGTGGGACTGCTTTAGCAGTCCCACTATTGTTATTAGTGGGACTGCTTTAGCAGTCCCACTATTGTTATTCGATTTTATTTATTAGTGGGACTGCTTTAGCAGTCCCACTATTGTTATTCGATTTTATTTATTTTTAATAATTAGTGGGACTGCTTTAGCAGTCCCACTATTGTTATTAGTGGGAATGCTTTAGCAGTCCCACTATTGTTATTCGATTTTATTAGTGGGAATGCTTTAGCAGTCCCACTATTGTTATTCGATTTTATTTATTATTTTTAATTTTATTCCGTACGTTTTTCGGTAATGCGTAACTTCTGCATACTTTCAGCTATTAAAACCATTCAACTATCAAAATGTTCGTCTCTTTTAGCTGAGGTGTGCTCTTTTTCAACTTTTTTTTCTACCATTTATACTTTTTAAAATATTAAGCTTTTTATCACTTTTTTTTAACATTGAAGTCAATGGGAGCATGCTTGAAATCCTTAAATTTTTCTTCCGCTCCCAAAAGTTTCAGCTCCTTCATACTTTCACCTAGAGACACCAAACAAACTTTAAAATGTTCACAAAATATTCAGCTATCTGGCTATATCTTTTCAGTTTGATATCTTTTACAGTTTTTGAGAAAAAGCTTTTTGTTTAGAGGTCATTTCAGGAAATTTTAGCCATTAATCAGAGTGTACTGTGTGTGTTTTGTTGCCATGGTTACCAAAGCTTCTGTTATACACAGAGGGGGGAGGTGGCTGGAGCATCTCAGCTTTAATTACAGAGCCCGGGGGGAGGGGACAGACACACCATGTACTGATTATAATAGAGGAATATGATGGGGCAGTTTTGATGGTGGCAATTCTGATGGGGCAGTTTTGATGGCGGTCATTTTAGCAATTTAGCTATTCAGCAATTATTTTTGAAAAAAAATATATATTTTTGAAAAAAAAAAAATATTTCTGAAAAAAAAAAATTATTTTTGAAAAAAAAAAAATTTAAAAAAAAAAATTATTTTTGAAAAAAAAAATTATTTTTGAAAAAAAAAAATTATTTTTGAAAAAAAAAATAAAATTATTTTTGAAAAAAAAAATTATTTTTGAAAAAAAAAAAATTATTTTTGAAAAAAAAAACTATTTTTGAAAAAAAAAATTATTTTTGAAAAAAAAAATATTTTTGAAAAAAAAAAATACTTTTAAAAAAAAATTTTTGAAAAAAAAAAAATATTTTTGAAAAAAAAAAAATTATTTTTGAAAAAAAAAATATTTTTGGAAAAAAAAAATATTTTTTGATGGGGCAGTTTTGATGGTGGCATTATGATGGTGCAGTTTTGATGAGGCAATTCTGATGGGGCAGTTTTGATGGTGGCAATATGATGGGACAGTTTTGATGGCAATATGATGGGGGCAATTTTGCTGGGGGCCGTTTTAGCAATTCAGCATTCCCACGCATTTTCCCCAGGAAATGCATTTTCTAGTTAGTGGGAATGCTTTAGCAGTCCCACTATTGTTATTCGATTTTATTTATTATTTTTAATAATTTTAATTTTATTCCGTACGTTTTTCGGTAATGCGTAACTTCTGCATACTTTCAGCTATTAAAACCATTCAACTATCAAAATGTTCGTCTCTTTTAGCTGAGGTGTGCTCTTTTTCAACTTTTTTTCTACCATTTATACTTTTTAAAATATTAAGCTTTTTATCACTTTTTTTTAACATTGAAGTCAATGGGAGCATGCTTGAAATCCTTAAATTTTTCTTCCGCTCCCAAAAGTTTCAGCTCCTTCATACTTTCACCTAGAGACACCAAACAAACTTTAAAATGTTCACAAAATATTCAGCTATCTGGCTATATCTTTTCAGTTTGATATCTTTTACAGTTTTTGAGAAAAAGCTTTTTGTTTAGAGGTCATTTCAAGAAATTTTAGCCATTAATCAGAGTGTACTGTGTGTGTTTTGTTGCCACGGTTACCAAAGCTTCTGTTATTCACAGGGGGGGAGGTGGCTGGAGCATCTCAGCTCTGATTACAGAGCCCGGGGGGAGGGGACAGACACACCATGTACTGATTTATAATAGAGGAATATGATGGGGCAGTTTTGATGGGGCAATTCTGATGGGGCAGTTTTGATGGTGGCAATATGATGGGGCAGTTTTGATGGGGCAGTTTTGATGGTGGCAATATGATGGGGCAGTATTAATGGGGACAATTTTGATGGGGCAGTTTTGATGGCAGTATGATGGGGCAGTTTTGATGGCGGTCGTTTTAGCAATTTAGCTATTCAGCAATTATTTTTGAAAAAAATATATATTTTGGAAAAAAAATAATATATTTTTGAAAAAAAAACAATATTTTTGAAAAAAAAAATTATTTTTGAAAAAAAAAAATCATTTTTGAAAAAAAAAAAATTTTTGAAAAAAAAAAAATATTTTTGAAAAAAAAATATTTTTGAAAAAAAAATCATTTTTGAAAAAAAAAAATATTTTTGAAAAAAAAAATTATTTTTGAAAAAAAAAATTATTTTTGAAAAAAAAAATTATTTTTGAAAAAAAAAAAAATTTTGAAAAAAAAAACAATATTTTTGAAAAAAAAATATTTTTGAAAAAAAAAATTATTTTTGAAAAAAAAAAAAATCATTTTTGAAAAAAAAAATATTTTTGAAAAAAAAAGAAAAAAAAATTGTTTTGAAAAAAAAAATTATTTTTGAAAAAAAAAAATTTTTGAAAAAAAAAATTTTTGAAAAAAAAAAATATTTTTGAAAAAAAAAAATTATTTTTGAAAAAAAAAATATTTTTGAAAAAAAAAAATTTATTTTTGAAAAAAAAAATATATATATTTTTGAAAAAAAAATTCATTTTTGAAAAAAAAAATTACTTTTGAAAAAAAAATTACTTTTAGTTTTGATGGGGCAATTCTGATGGGGACAATTTTGATGGGGCAATTCTAATGGGGCAGTTTTGATGGCAATATGATGGGGGCAGTTTTGATGGTGGCAATATGATGGGGCAGTTTTGATGGTGGTAATATGATGGGGCAGTTTTGATGGTGGTAATATGATGGGGCAGTTTTGATGGTGGCAATATGATGGGGCAGTTTTGATGGGGCATTTCTGATGGTGGCAATATGATGGGACAGTTTTGATGGAGCAATTCTGATGGGGCAGTTTTGATGGTGACAATATGATGGGGCAGTTTTAATGGGGACAATTTTGATGGGGTAATTCTGATGGGGCAGTTTTGATGGCGGCCGTTTTAGCAATTTAGCTATTCAGCATTCCCACGCATTTTCCCCAGGAAATGCATTTTCTAGTTTATTATTTTTAATTTTATTCCGTACGTTTTTCGGTAATGCGTAACTTCTGCATACTTTCAGCTATTAAAACCATTCAACTATCAAAATGTTCGTCTCTTTTAGCTGAGGTGTGCTCTTTTTCAACTTTTTGTCTACCATTTATACTTTTTAAAATATTAAGCTTTTTATCACTTTTTTTTAACATTGAAGTCAATGGGAGCATGCTTGAAATCCTTAAATTTTTCTTCCGCTCCCAAAAGTTTCAGCTCCTTCATACTTTCACCTAGAGACACCAAACAAACTTTAAAATGTTCACAAAATATTCAGCTATCTGGCTATATCTTTTCAGTTTGATATCTTTTACAGTTTTTGAGAAAAAGCTTTTTGTTTAAAGGTCATTTCAGGAAATTTTAGCCATTAATCAGAGTGTACTGTGTGTGTTTTGTTGCCATGGTTACCAAAGCTTCTGTTATACACAGAGGGGGGGAGGTGGCTGGAGCATCTCAGCTTTAATTACAGAGCCCGGGGGGAGGGGACAGACAGACACACCATGTACTGATTATAATAGAGGAATATGATGGGGCAGTTTTGATGGTGGCAATTCTGATGGGGCAGTTTTGATGGCGGTCTTTTTAGCAATTTAGCTATTCAGCAATTATTTTTGAAAAAAAATATATATTTTTGAAAAAAAATATATATATTTCTGAAAAAAAAAATTATTTTTGAAAAAAAAAATTATTTTTGAAAAAAAAAAATTATTTTTGAAAAAAAAAATCATTTTTGAAAAAAAAAATATTTTTGAAAAAAAAAATTATTTTTGAAAAAAAAAAATTTTTTGAAAAAAAAAAAATATTTTTGAAGAAAAAAATTATTTTTGAAAAAAAAAAATATATTTGAAAAAAAAAAAATTTGAAAAAAAAAAATTTTTGAAAAAAAAATATTTTTGAAAAAAAAATTATTTTTGAAAAAAAAAATATTTTTGAAAAAAAAATCATTTTTGAAAAAAAAAAATTATTTTTGAAAAAAAAAAATATTTTTGAAAAAAAAAAATATTTTTTGATGGGGCAGTTTTGATGGTGGCAATATGATGGGACAGTTTTGGTGGCAATATGATGGGGGCAATTTTGCTGGGGAAGCGTTTTAGCAATTCAGCATTCCCACGCATTTTCCCAAGGAAATGCATTTTCTAGTTTTTAATAATTAGTGGGAATGCTTTAGCAGTCCCACTATTGTTATTCGTTTTTTTATTTATTATTTTTAATAATTTTAATTTTATTCCGTACGTTTTTCGGTAATGCGTAACTTCTGCATACTTTCAGCTATTAAAACCATTCAACTATCAAAATGTTCGTCTCTTTTAGCTGAGGTGTGCTCTTTTTCAACTTTTTTTCTACCATTTATACTTTTTAAAATATTAAGCTTTTTATCACTTTTTTTTAACATTGAAGTCAATGGGAGCATGCTTGAAATCCTTACATTTTTCTTCCGCTCCCAAAATTTTCAGCTCCTTCATACTTTCACCTAGAGACACCAAACAAACTTTAAAATGTTCACAAAATATTCAGCTATCTGGCTATATCTTTTCAGTTTGATATCTTTTACAGTTTTTGAGAAAAAGCTTTTTATTTAGAGGTAATTTCAGGAAATTTTAGCCATTAATCAGAGTGTACTGTGTGTGTTTTGTTGCCATGGTTACCAAAGCTTCTGTTATACACAGGGGGGGGAGGTGGCTGGAGCATCTCAGCTTTAATTACAGAGCCCGGGGGGAGGGGACAGACACACCATGTACTGATTATAATAGAGGAATATGATGGGGCAGTTTTGATGGTGGCAATTCTGATGGGGCAGTTTTGATGGCGGTCATTTTAGCAATTTAGCTATTCAGCAATTATTTTTGAAAAAAAATATATATTTTTGAAAAAAAAAAAAATATTTTTGAAAAAAAAAAATTATTTTTGAAAAAAAAAAAAAAATTATTTTTGAAAAAAAAAAAATATTTTTGAAAAAAAATTATTTTTAAAAAAAAAAATATTTTTGAAAAAAAAATATTTTTGAAAAAAAAATTATTTTTGAAAAAAAAAAAATTATTTTTGAAAAAAAAAAAATTATTTTTGAAAAAAAAAATTATTTTTGAAAAAAAAAAATCATTTTTGAAAAAAAATTTTTGAAAAAAAAAATATTTTTGAAAAAAAAAATAATTTTTGAAAAAAAAAAATATTTTTGAAAAAAAAAATATTTTTGAAAAAAAAAAATATTTTTGAAAAAAAAAAATATTTTTTGATGGGGCAGATTTGATGGTGGCAATATGATGGTGCAGTTTTGATGGGGCAATTCTGATGGGGCAGTTTTGATGGTGGCAATATGATGGGACAGTTTTGATGGCAATATGATGGGGGCAATTTTGCTGGGGGCCGTTTTAGCAATTCAGCATTCCCACGCATTTTCCCCAGGAAATGCATTTTCTAGTTTTAATTTTAATTTTATTCCGTACGTTTTTTGGTTCTGCGTAACTTCTGCATACTTTCAGCTATTAAAACCATTCAACTATCAAAATGTTCGTCTCTTTTAGCTAATGTGTGCTCTTTTTCAACTTTTTTTCTACCATTTATACTTTTTTAAATATTAAGCTTTTTATCACTTTTTTTTTAACATTGAAGTCAATGGGAGCATGCTTCAGAAACTTAAAATCTTCTTCCGCTCCCAAAAGTTTCAGCTCCTTCATACTTTCACCTACAGACGCCAAACAAACTTTAAAATGTTCACAAAATATTCAGCTATCTGGCTATATCTTTTCAGTTTGATATCTTTTACAGTTTTTGAGAAAAAGCTTTTTGTTTAGAGGTCATTTCAGGAAATTTTAGCCATTAATCAGTGTACTGTGTTTGTTTTGTTGCCATGGTTACCAAAGCTTCTGTTATACACAGGGGGGAGGTGGCTGGAGCATCTCAGCTCTGATTACAGAGCCCGGGGGAGGGGACAGACACACCATGTACTGATTTATAATAGAGGAATATGATGGGGCATTTTTGATAGGGCAATTCTGATGGGGCAGTTTTGATGGGGCAATTATGATGGGGCAGTTTTGATGGTGGCAATATGATGGGGCATTTATGATGGGACAATTCTGATGGGGCAGTTTTGATGGTGGCAATATGATGGGGAAGTTTTGATGGTGGCAATATGATGGGGCAGTTTTGATGGGACAGTTTTGATGGTGGCAATATGATGGGGCAGTTTTGATGGGACAATTCTGATGGGGCAGTTTTGATGGTGGCAATATGATGGGGCAGTTTTAACCACTTCAAAACCAGCCTCGTTTTGGATTTTAGGTGTTTAAGAGTTTAAAACAGGTTTTTTTGCTAGAAAATTACTTAGAACCCCCAAACATTATATATTGTTTTTTTTCTAACACCCTAGAGAATAAAATGGCGGTCATTGCAATACTTTTTTTTGCACCGTATTTGCGCAGCGGTCTTCTAAGCGCACTTTTTTTGGAAAAAATTGACTTTTTTGAAAAAAAAAATAAGACAACAGTAAAGTTAGCCCAATTTTTTTTTATATTGTGAAATATAATGTTACGCCAAGTAAATTGATACCCATCATGTCACGCTTTAAAATTGCGCCCGCTCGTGGAATGGCGTCAAACTTTTACCCTTAAAAATCTCCATAGGCGACGTTTAAAAAATTCTACAGATTGCATGTTTTGCGTTACAGAGGAGGTCTAGGGCTAGAATTATTGCTCTCACTCTACCGGTCGCGGCGATACCTCACATGTGTGGTTTGACCACCGTTTTCATATGCGGGCGCTACTCACGTATGCGTTCGCTTCTGCGCGCGAGCTCGTCGGGACAGGGCGCTTTAAAAATTTTTTTTTTTTTTTTAATTATTTATTTTACTTTATTTTATTTATTTTTTCACTGTTTTTAAAAAAAAAAAATTTGGATCACTTTTATTCCTATTACAAGGAATGTAAACATCCCTTGTAATAGAAAAAAGCATGACAGGTCCTCTTGAATATGAGATCTGGGGTCAAAAAGTCCTCAGATCTCATATTTAGACTGTAATGCAAAAAAAAAAAAAAAAAAAAAAAAGTCGTTTAAAAAAATGACACAAAATAAATTGTGCCTTTAAGAGAAGTGGGCGGAGCCGTCGTAATGACGTCGCTCCGGCCGTCACATGGTATAGAGACGGGTGGGGGCCATCTTGGCCTCACTCGTCTCAGTACCTCAGCAGTGAAAGGACCCGATCGCCTCCGCCGTTACCGACGGCTCCGGTAAGCGGCGGAGGGTGCGGGAGAGCGGCGGGAGGGGGGGTGGCACCTCTCCCGCCGCCGATAACGGTGATCTCGCGGCGAACCCGCCGCATAGACCACCATTATCGTGTGCAGAATCGCCGGCCCTAAAGATGGATACCTCGGTTGTGGCAGCAGTTGCTGCCGTTACCGAGATATCCATCTTTAAATAACAGGACGTCAATATACAGTGGGCGGTCGGGAAGCGGTTAATGGGGACAATTTTGATGGGGCAATTCTGATGTGGCAGTTTTGATGGCAGTATGATGGGGCAGTTTTGATGGCGGCCGTTTTAGCAATTCAGCATTCCCACGCATTTTCCCCAGGAAATTCATTTTCTAGTTAGTGGGAATGCTTTAGCAGTCCCACTATTGTTATTCGATTTTATTTATTATTTTTAATTTTATTCCGTACGTTTTTCGGTAATGCGTAACTTCTGCATACTTTCAGCTATTAAAACCATTCAACTATCAAAATGTTCGTCTCTTTTAGCTGAGGTGTGCTCTTTTTCAACTTTTTTTCTACCATTTATACTTTTTAAAATATTAAGCTTTTTATCACTTTTTTTAACATTGAAGTCAATGGGAGCATGCTTGAAATCCTTAAATTTTTCTTCCGCTCCCAAAAGTTTCAGCTCCTTCATACTTTCACCTAGAGACACCAAACAAACTTTAAAATGTTCACAAAATATTCCGCTATCTGGCTATATCTTTTCAGTTTGATATCTTTTACAGTTTTTGAGAAAAAGCTTTTTGTTTAGAGGTCATTTCAGGAAATTTTAGCCATTAATCAGAGTGTACTGTGTGTGTTTTGTTGCCATGGTTACCAAAGCTTCTGTTATACACAGAGGGGGGGGAGGTGGCTGGAGCATCTCAGCTTTAATTACAGAGCCCGGGGGGAGGGGACAGACACACCATGTACTGATTATAATAGAGGAATATGATGGGGCAGTTTTGATGGTGGCAATTCTGATGGGGCAGTTTTGATGGCGGTCATTTTAGCAATTTAGCTATTCAGCAATTATTTTTGAAAAAAAAAATATATTTTTGAAAAAAAAAAAATATTTTTGAAAAAAAAAAATTATTTTTTGAAAAAAAGATTTTTTTGAAAAAAAAAATATTTTTGAAAAAAAAAATTATTTTTGAAAAAAAAATATATTTTTTTGAAAAAAAAATTATTTTTGAAAAAAAAAAAATTATTTTTGAAAAAATATATATATTTTTGAAAAAAAAAATTATTTTTGAAAAAAAAAAATATTTTTGAAAAAAAAAAAATATTTTTGAAAAAAAAAAAAATATTTTTTTTAAAAAAAAAATCATTTTTGAAAAAAAAAATTTTTGAAAAAAAAATTTTTTGAAAAAAAAAATTTTTGAAAAAAAAAATATTTTTGAAAAAAAAAATATTTTTGAAAAAAAAAAATTTTTGAAAAAAAAATTATTTTTGAAAAAAAAAATATTTTTGAAAAAAAAAAAATTATTTTTGAAAAAAAAAAATATTTTTTGATGGGGCAGTTTTGATGGTGGCAATATGATGGTGCAGTTTTGATGAGGCAATTCTGATGGGGCAGTTTTGATGGTGGCAATATGATGGGACAGTTTTGATGGCAATATGATGGGGCAATTTTGCTGGGGGCCGTTTTAGCAATTCAGCATTCCCACGCATTTTCCCCAGGAAATGCATTTTCTAGTTTTTAATTTTATTCTGTACGTTTTTTGGTTCTGCGTAACTTCTGCATACTTTCAGCTATTAAAACCATTCAACTATTAAAATGTTCGTCTCTTTTAGCTGGTGTGTGCTCTTTTTCAACTTTTTTTCTACCATTTATACTTTTTAAAATATTAAGGTTTTTAACACTTTTTTTAACATTGAAGTCAATGGGAGCATGGTTCAGATGCTTAAAATCTTCTTCCGCTCCCAAAAGTTTCAGCTCCTTCATACTTTCACCTACAGACGCCAAACAAACTTTAAAATGTTCACAAAATATTCAGCTATATGGCTATATCTTTTCAGTTTGATATCTTTTACAGTTTTTGTGAAAAAGCTTTTTGTTTAGAGGTCATTTCAAGAAATTTTAGCCATTAATCAGAGTGTACTGTGTTTGTTTTGTTGCTATGGTTACCAAAGCTTCTGTTATACACAGGGGGGGAGGTGGCTGAAGCATCTCAGCTTTGATTACAGAGCCCGGGGGAGGGGACAGACACACCACGTACTGATTTATAATAGAGGAATATGATGGGGCAGTTTTGATGGGGTAATTCTGATGGGGCAGTTTTGATGGTGGCAATATGATGGGGCAGTTTTGATGGGGCAATTCTAATGGGGCAGTTTTGATGGTGGCAATATGATGGGGCAGTTTTGATGGGGACAATTTTTATGGAGCAGTTTTAAAGGTGGCAATATGATGGGGCAGTTTTGATGGGGGCAGTTTTGATGGTGGCAGTATGATGGGGGCAGTTGTGATGGGGCAATTCTGATGGGGCAGTTTTGATGGCAGTACGATGGGGCAGTTTTGATGGCGGTCGTTTTAGCAATTTAGCTATTCAGCAATTATTTTTGAAAAAAAAAAATATTTTTGAAAAAAAAAAAATATTTTTGAAAAAAAAAAAATATTTTTGAAAAAAAAAATTATTTTTGAAAAAAAAATATATATTTTTGCAGTTTTGATGGTGGTAATATGATGGGGCAATTCTGATGGGGCAGTTTTGATGGTGGCAATATGATGGGGCAGTTTTGATGGGGCAATTCTGATGGTGGCAATATGATGGGACAATTATTCAGCAATTATTTTTGAAAAAAATATATATTTTTGAAAAAAAAAATATTTTTGAAAAAAAAAATTATTTTTGAAAAAAAAAATTATTTTTAAAAAAAAAATTATTTTTGAAAAAAAAAATATTTTTGAAAAAAAAAATTATTTTTGAAAAAAAAAATATTTTTGAAAAAAAAAATAATTTTTGAAAAAAAAATAATCATTTTTGAAAAAAAAAATATTTTTGAAAAAAAAAATTATTTTTGAAAAAAAAAAAAATTATTTTTGAAAACAAAAAAATTATTTTTGAAAAAAAAAAATATTTTTGAAAAAAAAATAAATATATTTTTGAAAAAAAAATTACTTTTAGTTTTGATGGGGCAATTCTGATGGGGCAGTTTTGATGGGGACAATTTTGATGGGGCAATTCTAATGGGGCAGTTTTGATGGCAATATGATGGGGGCAGTTTTGATGGTGGCAATATGATGGGGCAGTTTTGATGGTGGTAATATGATGGGGCAATTCTGATGGGGCAGTTTTGATGGTGGCAATATGATGGGGCAGTTTTGATGGGGCAATTCTGATGGTGGCAATATGATGGGACAATTTTGATGGAGCAATTCTGATGGGGCAGTTTTGATGGTGGCAATATGATGGGGCAGTTTTAATGGGGACAATTTTGATGGGGCAGTTTTGATGGCGGCAATTTTAGCAATTTAGCTATTCAGCATTCCCACGCATTTTCCCCAGTAAACCATGTACTGATTTATAATAGAGGAATATGATGGGGCAGTTTTGATAGGGCAATTCTGATGGGGCAGTTTTGATGGTGGCAATATGATGGGGCAGTTTTGATGGGGCAATTCTGATGGGGCAGTTTTGATGGGGCAATTCTGATGGGGCAGTTTTGATGGTGGCAATATGATGGGGCAATTCTGATGGGGCAGTTTTGATGGGGGCAATATGATGGGGCTGTTTTGATAGGGCAATTCTGATGGGGCAGTTTTGATAGTGGCAATATGATGGGGCGGTTTTGATGGTGCAATTCTGATGGGGCAGTTTTGATGGTGGCAATATGATGGGGCAGTTTTGATGGGGCAATTCTGATGGGGCAGTTTTGATGGTGGCAATATGATGGGGCAGTTTTGATGGGGCAGTTTTGATGGTGGCAATATGATGGGGCAGTTTTGATGGGGCAATTCTAATGGGGCAGTTTTGATGGCAATATGATGGGGGCAGTTTTGATGGTGGCAATATGATGGGGCAGTTTTGATGGTGGTAATATGATGGGGCAATTCTGATGGGGCAGTTTTGATGGTGGCAATATGATGGGGCAATTCTGATGGTGGCAATATGATGGGGCAGTTTTGATGGGGCAGTTTTGATGGTGGCAATATGATGGGGCAGTTTTGATGGGGCAATTCTAATGGGGCAGTTTTGATGGCAATATGATGGGGCAGTTTTGATGGCGGCCGTTTTAGCAATTTAGCTATTCAGCATTCCCACGCATTTTCCCCAGGAAATGCATTTTCTAGTTTATTAGTGGGACTGCTTTAGCAGTCCCACTATTGTTATTCGTTTTTTATTAGTGGGAATGCTTTAGCAGTCCCACTGTTGTTATTCGATTTTATTTATTTTTAAACTTAATTTTAATTTTAATTTTATTCCGTACGTTTTTTGGTTCTGCGTAACTTCTGCATACTTTCAGCTATTAAAACCATTCAACTATCAAAATGTTCGTCTCTTTTAGCTGATGTGTGCTCTTTTTCAACTTTTTATCTACCATTTATACTTTTTAAAATATTAAGCTTTTTATCACTTTTTTTAACATTAAAGTCAATGGGAGCATGCTTGAAATCCTTAAATTCTTCTTCCGCTCCCAAAAGTTTCAGCTCCTTCATACTTTCACCTAGAGACACCAAACAAACTTTAAAATGTTCACAAAATATTCAGCTATCTGGCTATATCTTTTCAGTTTGATATCTTTTACCGTTTTTGAGAAAAAGCTTTTTGTTTAGAGGTCATTTCAGGAAATTTTAGCCATTAATCAGAGTGTACTGTGTTTGTTTTGTTGCCATGGTTACCAAAGCTTCTGTTATACACAGGGGGGGGGAGGTGGCTGGAGCATCTCAGCTCTGAATACAGAGCCCGGGGGAGGGGACAGACACACCATGTACTGATTTATAATAGAGGAATATGATGGGGCAGTTTTGATAGGGCAATTCTGATGGGGCAGTTTTGATGGGGCAATTCTAAAGGGGCAGTTTTGATGGGGCAGTTTTGATGGGGCAATTCTGATGGGGCAGTTTTGATGGTGGCAATATGATGGGGCAGTTTTGATGGTGGCAATATGATGGGGCAGTTTTGATGGGACAATTCTGATGGGGCAGTTTTGATGGTGGCAATATGATGGGGCAGTTTTGATGGTGGCAATATGATGGGGCAGTTTTGATAGGGCAATTCTGATGGGGCAGTTTTCATGGTGGCAATATGATGGGGCAATTTTCATGGGGCAATTCTGATGGGGCAGTTTTGATGGTGGCAATATGATGGGGCAGTTTTGATGGGCAATTCTGATGGGGCAGTTTTGATGGTGGCAATATGATGGGGCAGTTTTGATGGGGCAATTCTGATGGGGCAGTTTTGATGGGGCAATTCTGATGGGGCAGTTTTGATGGTGGCAATATGATGGGGCAGTTTTGATGGTGGCAATATGATGGGGCAGTTTTGATGGCAATATGATGGGGGCAGTTTTGCTGGGGGCCGTTTTAGCAATTCAGCATTCCCACGCATTTTCCCCAGGAAATGCATTTTCTAGTTTTTCTTATTATTATTATTCCGTACGTTTTTTGGTTCTGCGTAACTTCTGCATACTTTCAGCTATTAAAACCATTCAACTATTAAAATGTTCGTCTCTTTTAGCTGGTGTGTGCTCTTTTTCAACTTTTTTTCTACCATTTATACTTTTTAAAATATTAAGGTTTTTAACACTTTTTTTTAACATTGAAGTCAATGGGAGCATGCTTCAGATGCTTAAAATCTTCTTCCGCTCCCAAAAGTTTCAGCTCCTTCATACTTTCACCTACAGACGCCAAACAAACTTTAAAATGTTCACAAAATATTCAGCTATATGGCTATATCTTTTCAGTTTGATATCTTTTACAGTTTTTGTGAAAAAGCTTTTTGTTTAGAGGTCATTTCAAGAAATTTTAGCCATTAATCAGAGTGTACTGTGTTTGTTTTGTTGCCATGGTTACCAAAGCTTCTGTTATACACAGGGGGGGAGGTGGCTGAAGCATCTCAGCTTTGATTACAGAGCCCGGGGGAGGGGACAGACACACCATGTACTGATTTATAATAGAGGAATATGATGGGGCAGTTTTTATAGGGCAATTCTGATGGGGCAGTTTTGATGGGGCAATTATGATGGGGCAGTTTTGATGGTGGCAATATGATGGGGCAGTTTTGATGGGACAATTCTGATGGGGCAGTTTTGATGGTGGCAATATGATGGGGTAGTTTTGATAGGGCAATTCTGATGGGGCAGTTTCATGGTGGCAATATGATGGGGCAGTTTTGATGGGGCAATTCTGATGGGGCAGTTTTGATGGGGCAATTCTGATGGAGCAGTTTTGATGGTGGCAATATGATGGGGCAGTTTTGATGGCAATATGATGGGGGCAGTTTTGCTGGGGGCCGTTTTAGCAATTCAGCATTCCCACGCATTTTCCCCAGGAAATGCATTTTCTAGTTTTTAATTTTATTCCGTAGGTTTTTTGGCTCTGCGTAACTTCTGCATACTTTCAGCTATTAAAACCATTCAACTATTAAAATGTTCGTCTCTTTTAGCTGATGTGTGCTCTTTTTCAACTTTTTTTCTACCATTTATACTTTTTAAAATATTAAGCTTTTTATCACTTTTTTTTAACATTGAAGTCAATGGGAGCATGCTTCAGATACTTAAAATCTTCTTCCGCTCCCAAAAGTTTCAGCTCCTTCATACTTTCACCTACAGACACCAAACAAACTTTAAAATGTTCACAAAATATTCAGCTATCTGGCTATATCTTTGCAGTTTGATATCTTTTACAGTTTTTGAGAAAAAGCTTTTTTTTAGAGGTCATTTCAGGAAATTTTAGCCATTATTCAGAGTGTACTGTGTTTGTTTTGTTGCCATGGTTACCAAAGCTTCTGTTATACACAGAGGGGGAGGTGGCTGGAGCATCTCAGCTCTGATTACAGAGCCCGGGGGAGGGGACAGACACCCCATGTACTGATTTATAATAGAGGAATATGATGCAGCAGTTTTGATATGGCAATTCTGATGGGGCAGTTTTGATGGTGGCAATATGATGGGGCAGTTTTGATGGTGGCAATATGGTGGGGCAGTTTTGATCGGGACAATTTTTATGGAGCAGTTTTAAAGGTGGCAATATGATGGGGCAGTTTTGATGGGGGCAATATGATGGGGGCAGTTTTGATGGGGCAATTCTGATGGGGCAGTTTTGATGGTGGCAATATGACGGGGCAGTTTTGATGGTGGCAATTCTGATGGGGCAGTTTTGATGGGGCAATTCTGATGGGGCAGTTTTGATGGGGCAATTCTGATGGGGCAGTTTTGATAGGGCAATTCTGATGGGGCAGTTTTGATGGGGGCAGTTTTGATGGTGGCAATATGATGGGGCAGTTTTGATGGGGGCAGTTTTGATGGTGGCAATATGATGGGGCAGTTTTGATGGGGCAATTCTGATGGGGCAGTTTTGATGGTGGCAATATGATGGGGCAGTTTTGATGGGGCAATTCTAATGGGGCAGTTTTGATGGCAATATGATGGGGGCAGTTTTGATGGTGGCAATATGATGGGGCAGTTTTGATGGTGGTAATATGATGGGGCAATTCTGATGGGGCAGTTTTGATGGTGGCAATATGATGGGGCAGTTTTAATGGGGACAATTTTGATGGGGCAATTCTGATGGGGCAGTTTTGATGGTAGTATGATGGGGCAGTTTTGATGGCGGCCGTTTTAGCAATTTAGCTATTCAGCATTCCCACGCATTTTCCCCAGGAAATGCATTTTCTAGTTAGTGGGAATGCTTTAGCAGTCCCACTATTGTTATTCGATTTTATTTATTTTTAATTTTAATCTTAATAATTTTATTCCGCACGTTTTTTGGTTCTGCGTAACTTCTGCATACTTTCAGCTATTAAAACCATTCAACTATTAAAATGTTCGTCTCTTTTAGCTGAGGTGTGCTCCTTTTCAACTTTTTTTCTACCATTTATACTTTTTAAAATATTAAGCTTTTTATCACTTTTTTTTAACATTGAAGTCAATGGGAGCATGCTTGAAATCCTTAAATTCTTCTTCCGACCCCAAAAGTTTCAGCTCCTTCATACTTTCACCTAGAGACACCAAACAAACTTTAAAATGTTCACAAAATATTCAGCTATCTGGCTATATCTTTTCAGTTTGATATCTTTTACAGTTTTTGAGAAAAAGCTTTTTGTTTAGAGGTCATTTCAGGAAATTTTAGCCATTAATCAGAGTGTACTGTGTTTGTTTTGTTGCCATGGTTACCAAAGCTTCTGTTATACACAGGGGGGGAGGTGGCTGGAGCATCTCAGCTCTGATTACAGAGCCCGGGGGAGGGGACAGACACACCATGTACTGATTTATAATAGAGGAATATGATGGGGCAGTTTTGATAGGGCAATTCTGATGGGGCAGTTTTGATGGGGCAATTATGATGGAGCAGTTTTATTGGTGGCACTTATGATGGATCAGTTTTGATGGTGGCAATATGATGGGGCAGTTTTGATGGGACAATTCTGATGGCGCAGTTTTGATGGTGGCAATATGATGGGCAGTTTTGATAGGGCAATTCTGATGGGGCAGTTTTCATGGTGTCAGAGAGCTCACCTTGCTGGTCATGGGATTGGCCACCAGAGGGCGTGCCTGTGAGCAAGTCGGCCTATTTAAGTTTGTCAGGCACTCTGTTCAGTGCTGCCTGATCATCAGCTTCCTGTGCCATAGTTCCTGTTTCCTGTCTTGTCTTCCTGTTTACCTGATCTCCTGACGACCCGGATTGCCCTTGGATTCCCCTTTTTGCTGCCTGTACCTGACCTTGGCCTGTTTGACTCCGCTTCTGCCTGCTCCTATTGTACCTTGCTGCCAGTCTGTTGCCGAACCCAGCCTGTCTCCTGACCATCCTGCTCAGTCTCATCGCCTGTGTTCCAGCCTGCACCTGCTGTTCATAGACTGCTATTCCACCAGCATCTGGACTCTAGTTCACAGGCTCTCATACCACTCCGCACTCCTGTGCTTCCTGTTACCTTACCAGGGGCCGCGAGTCGGACGCGTAAGGGAGCCTACTCTCTGCCCAAGCGGACTCACCGGTCTGGTAAGTAGGAGTCTGATAGTATCAGGCAGCTATGACCGAGTCCGGGCAGGGGGCCCCCCCTATGGACGAACTTTGCAGACACTTGGCAGGATTAACCCAAGCAGTCAAAAGTTTACAGGATGGCTATACCCGACTAGAGGAACGTGTTCAGGCCCTGTCTGCACCTACCAATCCTCAGGGGACTTCGTCTGCAACCGGGGCACCCTCCGTAGTCATGCTCCCTCCAGAGCCCAAAGTACCTATACCGGAGAGATTTTTTGGAGACCGTAGTAAATACTGTGTATTCCGGAATGCATGTAGTCTCTATTTTGCTCTGCAGCCTCGAACCTTCTCCCTAGAAGCCACCAAAGTGGGCTTTGTTATTTCCCTGTTGTCCGGTGAGCCTCAAACCTGGGCCCATCACCTTCTGGAACAAAAGTCGGATGCCCTGGAAAGTCTGGACGCCTTCTTCTTGGCGATGTCTCAACTTTATGAGGATCCTCAACTAACCGCTTCTGCTGAAGCTTCCCTGCACTCCCTTCGGCAAGGCCGCAGGGCAGCGGAGGACTATGCTGTTGAATTTAGGCGCTGGAGTTCCGATACGGCATGGAATGACGCGGCTCTGCGTCATCAGTTTAGAATGGGTTTGTCTGATCCACTCAAGGATGAGTTAGCACGGGTTGGGATACCTCAGACCCTGGAAGAATTAATTAACCTCTCAATCCAAATTGACCGTCGTCTGAGAGAACGACGCACCGAAAGATCTACCAGTGCCTATCGACCCACTTGGATGCTTCCACAGGTTCCCAGTCCTCCTAGTAGGCCTTTGGCTCCTCCAACCTCTCCATTGTTCGACACGTCAGAGCCTCTGCAGCTTGGTCTGCTCCGTCCTTCCTTGACTCCTGAAGAGAAGTTACGAAGACGTAACCTTAACCTATGCCTCTACTGTGGGGAACCTGGACACTACGCCAGCGTCTGCCCCAACAAGACGCGTAAGTGTCGTTCTTCTGCTCGTATATGTGCTACTATCATGCCAAAACCTAGTACTCATCTTACCATCTCTGTCACTTTGCAGCTTCCCGGAAAGGCTATCCAAGTTCCAGTCATCGTTGATTCCGGAGCATGCAGCTGCTTCATGGACCAGGCCGTTGCAGCTCAGCATGATATCCCACTCCGACTCAAGACTGGCTGTCCACCTTGCAGACGGTTCCGCCCTCCGTTCCGGTCCTGTCATTCAAGAGACTATCCCTATAATAGCTACTATAAACTCTCAACACCAGGAATTCCTCAGTTTAGATGTCATTTCCTCTCCCCTGTTCCCTGTCATCCTGGGCATGCCGTGGTTGCTGGGCCATAACCCCCATATCAACTGGGTTTCTGGGAAAGTGGAGTTTCTCTCTGATTATTGCCAACAACATTGTCTGCCAAGAATGGCCCATGAGATACCTCAACTCCTCGGCCTACACCCTGAAACCAACTCACACCAAGCCATCTCAGAACCCTACCGAGATTTCTCTGATGTATTCAGCAAGAAAGGTGCTGAGACTCTACCGCCACACAGGCCCTATGATTGCCCTATAGAGCTGCTACCTGGAACCGAAGTACCCTTCGGTAGGATCTTTCCATTGACTGAGCAGGAATTGGATACACTAAAACAATACCTTGATGAGAATTTAAAGAAAAAGTTCATCCGCCCGTCCACATCTCCGGCCGGCGCAGGCATATTCTTTGTGGAAAAAAAAGATCATTCCCTTCGGCCATGTATCGACTACCGGGAATGAAATCGGATAACGATCAAGAATCGCTACCCCTTACCCCTGGTGCCTGATTTATTTCAGAGGCTAGGAACGGCAACTGTCTTCACAAAACTGGATCTTCGCGGAGCCTATAATTTAATCCGTATCCGGGAGGGGGACGAGTGGAAAACCGCTTTTCGCACTCGTTTTGGGCATTTCGAGTATTGCGTTATGCCCTTCGGTCTATGCAATGCCCCAGCCACATTCCAACATTTTGTGAACGACATCTTCTGGGAATTTTTGGATCTCTACGTCATCGTCTACCTCAATGACATTCTCATTTTCTCATCATCACTGACTGATCATCGCAGGCATGTCCGGAATGTCCTCGCCCGGCTCAGGCAACACGGGCTGTATGCTAAACTCGATAAATGTGAATTTGAACTCCAATGCATCCAATTCCTGGGGCTCATCATTTCAGTGGAAGGTATTAAAATGGACCCTCAAAAGGTGTCCGCCATCCTGGACTGGCCCGCACCTACGGACAAGAAGGGGGTCCAACGCTTCGTTGGATTTTCCAATTTCTATAGGAAATTCATCAGAGACTTTTCCAAGATCATCGCCCCCATTACTGAATTAACAAGACAGGGAACCCGATTCTGCTGGACCCCCAGGGCTCAATTGGCCTTTGAAAAATTAAAAGGATTATTCACGTCGGCCTCCATCCTCAAACACCCTAACTCTGCCTTGCCATTCGTGTTGGAGGTTGACGCCTCAGAGGTCGCAGTAGGAGCTGTACTCTCCCAACGTCAGGGCCCCAAGGCCCTTCTGTTTCCAATAGCTTTTTTTTCTCGCAAATTATCGGTGTCTGAAAGAAACTACGATGTAGGAGACCGGGAGCTTCTGGCCATCAAGACGGCTCTGGAGGAGTGGCGCTATCTTTTGGAGGGTGCTGTACATCCTATTCTAATCTACACGGACCACAAGAACTTGGAGTATTTGAGATCTGCCAAGAGACTAAAACCGCGACAAGCCAGATGGGCGCTCAGCTTCTCTCGCTTTCAATTTCATATAACCTACAGACCCGGCTCCAAAAACATCAAACCAGACGCTCTCTCACGAATGTTCCATGACTCCAAAGAAACCGTCCCTCCGGACACTATCCTGCCTGCAGGAAATTTTTTATTACTTCAGGGGGATTTAATCTCCAGAATAAGGCAAGCTTCCACAACTATACCCCAACCCACTGAGACCAGCCTAAGAGATGGTTTACTCTGGCATAAGGAGAAGATCATGGTTCCTGAGAGCCTTAGGGTACCAGTACTAGAGCTTTGCCATGACCACAAGTTGGCTGGGCACTTCGGGGCTCAGAAGACAACCGAACTGGTGCAGCGAACCTTTTGGTGGCCACAGTTGGCCGAGGACTGTAGGAATTACGTCAGTTCCTGCCACACATGTGCCCGAAGCAAGAATATTCGGACGAAGGCCTGGGGCTTACTGAAACCCTTGCCCATCCCTGACAGACCTTGGAAAATGATCGCGATGGATTTCATTGTGGAACTGCCCCCATCCGAAGGCTTCTCCACCATCTTTGTCATAATTGATAGATTGTCAAAAATGGCTCACTTCTTGCCTATGAAAGGCACACCCTCAGCCGTGGAAACGGCGAAGATCTTCATTAAAGAAATTGTGAGATTACATGGGGTTCCCTCTAATATCGTCTCGGACCGGGGTGTCCAATTCACCTCCAGGTTCTGGAAGGCATTGTGTGGTTCCCTCGAAATTGAGTTAGCGTTCTCTTCAGCCTATCACCCTCAGACAAACGGCCAGACGGAGAGAACCAACCAAACCTTGGAGCAATACCTCCGTTGTTTCTCGGCCTTTTCCCAGGATGACTGGGTTTCTCTGCTACCAGTTGCGGAGTTTTCATACAATAACTCCCTGCACTCAGCAATCAACCAGACGCCATTTTTTGCCAATTATGGATTTCATCCCTCCTTTCTACCCAGCTCAATACCTGAATGCTCCCTCCCGGCAGTGACCGAGACATTGGAATTCTTCTCTTCCAACAACAAACTTCTGCAGGAAACAATGGCCCAATCCCAGGCTTCTTATAAAAAAACGTTCGACAAGAAGTGGCGCGGGGAGCTTATCCTGGAACCTGGCAATCAAGTATGGCTGTCCACAACTAACTTAAAAATGGCTTGCCCTTCTAGGAAACTAGGGCCTAAATTCATGGGACCCTTCTCGGTGAGAAGAAAAATAAACAACGTAGCGTACGAGCTCAGTCTGCCGGACTCCTTCAAAATACACCCGGTTTTCCATGTGTCCTTACTGAAACCGGTCGCTCCTGATCCTTTCCCCAACCGTAGTACCAGTCCTCCTGAGCCTGTTATGATCAATAACGAGGAGGAGTTTGAAATCGAGGCTATCCTGGACTGTAGGAAAAGGCGCAATCAAATACAGTATCTTATTAACCACTTGCCGACCGCCGCACACAGATGTACGTCGACAAAGCGGCACGGGCAGGCAAAATGGCTTACCTGTACGTCCCTGCCTGCCCGCGGGTGGGGGGTCCGATCGGACCCCCCCCCCGGTGCCTGCGACGGTCGGCAAATGTCCCCCGGCGATCGGTGGTGAGGGGGAGGCCATCCATTCGTGGCCCCCCCCTCGCGATCGCTCCCAGCCAATGGGATCATTTCCCTGCCTCTGTATAGTACACAGAGGCAGAGGAAATGATGTCATCTCTCCTCGGCTCGGTATTTTCCGTTCCGGGCCGAGGAGAGAAGACTGTAATGTGAGTGCACAACACACACAGTAGAACATGCCAGGCACACATTACACCCTGATCCCCCCCCCGATCGCCCCCCGATCCCCCCCAATCACCCCCCCCCCTGTCACAAACTGACACAAAGCAGGTTTTTTTTTTTTTTTTTTTTTTTTTTTCTGATTACTGTATTGGTGTCAGTTTGTGACAGTTAGTGTGTTAGGGCAGTGAATGTTAGGCCCCCTTTAGGTCTAGGGTACCCTCCTAACCCCCCCTAATAAAGTTTTAACCCCTTGATCACCCCCCGTCACCAGTGTCACTAAGCGATCATTTTTCTGATCGCTGTATTAGTGTCGCTGGTGACGCTAGTTAGGGACATAAATATTTAGGTTCGCCGTCAGCGTTTTATAGCGACAGGGACCCCCATATACTACCTAATAAATGTTTTAACCCCTTGATTGCCCCCTAGTTAACCCTTTCACCACTGATCACCGTATAACTGTTACGGGTGACGCTGGTTAGTTCGTTTATTTTTTATAGTGTCAGGGCACCCGCCGTTTATTACCGAATAAAGGTTTAGCCCCCTGATCGCCCGGCGGTGATATGCGTCGCCCCAGGCAGCGTCAGATTAGCGCCAGTACCGCTAACACCCACGCACGCAGCATACACCTCCCTTAGTGGTATAGTATCTGAACGCATCAATATCTGATCCAATCAGATCTATACTAGCGTCCCCAGCAGTTTAGGGTTCCCGAAAACGCAGTGTTAGCGGGATCAGCCCAGATACCTGCTAGCACCTGCGTTTTGCCCCTCCGCCCGGCCCAGCCCAGCCCACCCAAGTGCAGTATCGATCGATCACTGTCACTTACAAAACACTAAGCGCATAACTGCAGCGTTCGCATAGTCAGGCCTGATCCCTGCGATCGCTAACAGTTTTTTTGGTAGCGTTTTGGTGAACTGGCAAGCACCAGCCCCAGGCAGCGTCAGGTTAGCGCCAGTAGCGCTAACACCCACGCACGCACCGTACACCTCCCTTAGTGGTATAGTATCTGAACGGATCAATATCTGATCCGATCAGATCTATACTAGTGTCCCCAGCAGTTTAGGGTTCCCAAACACGCAGTGTTAGCGGGATCAGCCCAGATACCTGCTAGCACCTGCGTTTTTCCCGTCCGCCCGGCCCAGCCCACCCAAGTGCAGTATCAATCGATCACTGTCACTTACAAAACACTAAACGCATAACTGCAGCGTTCGCAGAGTCACGCCTGATCCCTGCGATTGCTAACAGTTTTTTTGGTAGCGTTTTGGTGAACTGGCAAGCACCAGCCCCAGGCAGCGTCAGATTAGCGCCAGTACCGCTAACACCCACGCACGCAGCATACGCCTCCCTTAGTGGTATAGTATCTGAACGGATCAATATCTGATCCGATCAGATCTATACTAGCGTCCCCAGCAGTTTAGGGTTCCCACAAACGCAGTGTTAGCGGGATCAGCCCAGATACCTGCTAGCACCTGCGTTTTGCCCCTCCGCCCGGCCCAGCCCAGCCCACCCAAGTGCAGTATCGATCGATCACTGTCACTTACAGAACACTAAACGCATAACTGCAGCGTTCGCAGAGTCAGGCCTGATCCCTGCGATCGCTAACAGATTTTTTGGTAGCGTTTTGGTGAACTGGCAAGCGCCAGCGGCCTAGTACACCCCGGTCGTAGTCAAACCAGCACTGCAGTAACACTTGGTGACGTGGCGAGTCCCATAAGTGCAGTTCAAGCTGGTGAGGTGGCAAGCACAAGTAGTGTCCCGCTGCCACCAAAAAGACAAACACAGGCCCGTCGTGCCCATAGTGCCCTTCCTGCTGCATTCGCCAATCCTAATTGGGAACCCACCGCTTCTGCAGCGCCCGTACTTCCCCCATTCACATCCCCAACCAAATGCAGTCGGCTGCATGAAAGGCATTTTCTTTATGTCCTCCCGAGTACCCCTACCCAACAAACCCCCCCAAAAAAGATGTTGTGTCTGCAGCAAGCGCGGATATAGGCGTGACACCCGCTATTATTGTCCCTCCTGTCCTGACAATCCTGGTCTTTGCATTGGTGAATGTTTTGAACGCTACCATTCACTAGTTGACTATTAGCGTAGGGTACAGCATTCCACAGACTAGGCACACTTTCACAGGGTCTCCCAAGATGCCATCGCATTTTGAGAGACCCGAACCTGGAACCGGGTACAGTTATAAAAGTTAGTTACAAAAAAAAAAAAAAAAAAAACACATACAAAAATATAAAATAAAAAAAAAATAGTTGTCGTTTTATTGTTCTTTCTCTCTCTATTCTCTCTCTCTATTGTTCTGCTCTTTTTTACTGTATTCTATTCTGCAATGTTTTATTGTTATTATGTTTTATCATGTTTGTTTTTCAGGTATGCAATTTTTTATACTTTACCGTTTACTGTGCTTTATTGTTAACCATTTTTTTGTCTTCAGGTACGCCATTCACGACTTTGAATGGTTATACCAGAATGATGCCTGCAGGTTTAGGTATCATCTTGGTATCATTCTTTTCAGCCAGCGGTCGGCTTTCATGTAAAAGCAATCCTAGCGGCTAATTAGCCTCTAGACTGCTTTTACAAGCAGTGGGAGGGAATGCCCCCCCCCCCCCACCGTCTTCCGTGTTTTTCTCTGGCTCTCCTGTCTCAACAGGGAACCTGAAAATGCAGCCGGTGATTCAGCCAGCTGACCATAGAGCTGATCAGAGACCAGAGTGGCTCCAAACATCTCTATGGCCTAAGAAACCGGAAGCTACGAGCATTTTATGACTTAGATTTCGCCGGATGTAAACAGCGCCATTGGGAAATTGGGAAAGCATTTTATCACACCGATCTTGGTGTGGTCAGATGCTTTGAGGGCAGAGGAGAAATCTAGGGTCTAATAGACCCCAATTTTTGCAAAAAAGAGTACCTGCCACTACCTATTGCTATGATAGGGGATATTTACATTCCCTGAGATAACAATAAAAATGATTTAAAAAAAAAATGAAAGGAACAGTTTAAAAATAAGATAAAAAAATAATAATAATAAAGAAAAAAAAAAAAAAAAAAAAAAGCACCCCTGTCCCCCCTGCTCTCGCGCTAAGGCGAACGCAAGCGTCGGTCTGGCGTCAAATGTAAACAGCAATTGCACCATGCATGTGAGGTATCGCCGCGAAGGTCAGATCGAGGGCAGTAAGTTTAGCAGTAGACCTCCTCTGTAAATCTAAAGTGGTAACCTGTAAAGGCTTTTAAAGGCTTTTAAAAATGTATTTAGTTTGTCGCCACTGCACGTTTGTGCGCAATTTTAAAGCATGTCATGTTTGGTATCCATGTACTCGGCCTAAGATCATCTTTTTTATTTCATCAAACATTTGGGCAATATAGTGTGTTTTAGTGCATTAAAATGTAAAAAAGTGTGTTTTTTCCCCAAAAAATGCGTTTGAAAAATCGCTGCGCAAATACTGTGTGAAAAAAAAAAATGAAACACCCACCATTTTAATCTGTAGGGCATTTGCTTTAAAAAAAATATATAATGTTTGGGGGTTCAAAGTAATTTTCTTGCAAAAAAAAAATATTTTTTTATGTAAACAATAAGTGTCAGAAAGGGCTTTGTCTTCAAGTGGTTAGAAGAGCGGGTGATGTATGACATAAGCTTCTAGATGTTGTGCATAAAATGCCAGGACAGTTCAAAACCCCCCCAAATGACCCCATTTTGGAAAGTAGACACCCCAAGCTATTTGCTGAGAGTCATGTTGAGTCCATGGAATAATTTATATTGTGACACAAGTTGCGGGAAAGAGACAATTTTTTATTTTTTTTATTTTTTTTTGCGCAAAGTTGTCACTAAATGATATATTGCTCAAACATGCCATGGGAATATGTGAAATTACACCCCAAAATACATTCTGTTGCTTCTCCTGAGTACGGGGATACCACATGTGTGAGACTTTTTGGGAGCCTAGCCGCGTACGGGACCCCGAAAACCAAGCACCGCCTTCAGGCTTTCTAAGGCCGTAAATTTTTGATTTCACTCTTCACTGCCTATCACAGTTTCGGAGGCCATGGAATGCCCAGGTGGCAAAAAAAAACCCCAAATGACCCCATTTTGGAAAGTAGACACCCCAAGCTATTTGATGAGAGGTATAGTGAGTATTTTGCAGACCTCACTTTTTGTCACAAAGTTTTGAAAATTGAAAAAAGAAAAAAAAAATTTTTTTTCTCGTCTTTCTTTATTTTCAAAAACAAATGAGAGCTGCAAAATACTCACCATGCCTCTCAGCAAATAGCTTGGGGTGTCTACTTTCCAAAATGGGGTCATTTGGGGGGGGGGTTTGTGCCACCTGGGCATTCCATGGCCTCCGAAACTGTGATAGGCAGTGAGGAGTAAAATCAAAAATGTACGCCCTTAGAATTCCTGAAGGCAGTGATTGGTTTTCGGGGTCCCGTACGCGGCTAGGCTCCCAAAAAGTCCCACACATGTGGTATCCCCATACTCAGGAGAAGCAGCTAAATGTATTTTGGGGTGCAATTCCACATATGCCCATGGCCTGTGTGAGCAATAT
Source organism: Lithobates septentrionalis (assembly GCA_037952835.1). Classification (NCBI taxonomy): domain Eukaryota; kingdom Metazoa; phylum Chordata; class Amphibia; order Anura; family Ranidae; genus Lithobates; species Lithobates septentrionalis. The sequence continues at coordinate 1,351,671 of JBBDGP010001438.1, forward strand.
ATCATTTAGTGACAACTTTGTGCAAAAAAAAAAAAAAAATTTGTCACTTTCCCGCAACTTGTGTCAAAATATAAAACATTCCATGGACTCAACATGCCTCAAAGCAAATAGCTTGGGGTGTCTACTTTCCAAAATGGGGTCATTTGGGGGGGTTTTATGTCATCTGGGCATTTTATGGCCTTCAAAACTGTGATAGGTAGTGAGGAGCAAAATCAAAAATGTACGCCCTTAGAAATCCTGAAGGCAGTGATTGGTTTTCGGGGCCCCGTACGCGGCTAGGCTCCCAAAAAGTCCCACACATGTGGTATCCCCGTACTCAGGAGAAGCAGCTAAATGTATTTTGGGGTGCAATTCCACATATGCCCATGGCCTGTGTGAGCAATATATCATTTAGTGACAACTTTTTGTAATTTTTTTTTTTTTTGTCATTATTCAATCACTTGGGACAAAAAAAATGAATATTCAATGGGCTCAACATGCCTCTCAGCAAATTCCTTGGGGTGTCTACTTTCCAAAATGGGGTCATTTGTGGGGGTTTTGTACTGCCCTGCCATTTTAGCACCTCAAGAAACGACATAGGCAGTCATAAATTAAAGGCTGTGTAAATTCCAGAAAATGTACCCTAGTTTGTAGACGCTATAACTTTTGCGCAAACCAATAAATATACGCTTATTGACATTTTTTTTACCAAAGACATGTGGCCGAATACATTTTGGCCTAAATGTATGACTAAAATTGAGTTTATTGGATTTTTTTTAGAACAAAAAGTAGAAAATATCATTTTTTTTCAAAATTTTCGGTCTTATTCCGTGTATAGCGCAAAAAATAAAAACGGCAGAGGTGATCAAATACCATCAAAAGAAAGCTCTATTTGTGGGAAGAAAAGGACGCAAATTCCGTTTGGGTACACCATTGCATGACCGCGCAATTAGCAGTTAAAGCGACGCAGTGCCGAATTGTAAAAAGTGCTCTGGTCAGGAAGGGGGTAAATCCTTCCGGGGCTGAAGTGGTTAAATGGAAGGGGTATGGTCCGGAGGACAATTCCTGGGAACCAGAAAACAATTTACATGCCCAGGAACTTTTACAGACTTTCAGAAATGTTCATGCCTCCAAGTTGGCCCGGCTGGGCATCTGGAGGCTGCCCTTAGGGAGGGGGCACTGTCAGAGAGCTCACCTTGCTGGTCATGGGATTGGCCACCAGAGGGCGTGCCTGTGAGCAAGCCAGCCTATTTAAGTTTGTCAGGCACTCTGTTCAGTGCTGCCTGATCATCAGCTTCCTGTGCCATAGTTCCTGTTTCCTGTCTTGTCTTCCTGTTTACCTGATCTCCTGACGACCCGGATTGCCCTTGGATTCCCCTTTTTGCTGCCTGTACCTGACCTTGGCCTGTTTGACTCCGCTTCTGCCTGCTTCTATTGTACCTTGCTGCCAGTCTGTTGCCGAACCCAGCCTGTCTCCTGACCATCCTGCTCAGTCTCATCGCCTGTGTTCCAGCCTGCACCTGCTGTTCATAGACTGCTATTCCACCAGCATCTGGACTCTAGTTCACAGGCTCTCATACCACTCCGCACTCCTGTGCTTCCTGTTACCTTACTAGGGGCCGCGAGTCAGACGCGTAAGGGAGCCTACTCTCTGCCCAAGCGGACTCACCGGTTTGGTAAGTAGGAGTCTGATACATGGTGGCAATATGATGGGGCAGTTTTGATGGGGCAATTCTGATGGGGCAGTTTTGATGGTGGCAATATGATGGGGCAGTTTTGATGGGGACAATTTTAATGGAGCAGTTTTAAAGGTGGCAATATGATGGGGCAGTTTTGATGGGGGCAGTTTTGATGGTGGCAATATGATGGGGCAGTTTTGATGGGGCAATTCTGATGGGGCAGTTTTGATGGTGGCAATATGATGGGGCAGTTTTAATGGGGACAATTTTGATGGGGCAATTCTGATGGGGCAGTTTTGATGGCAGTATGATGGGGCAGTTTTGATGGCGGCCATTTTAGCAATTTAGCTATTCAGCATTCCCACGCATTTTCCCCAGGAAATGCATTTTCTAGTTAGTGGGAATGCTTTAGCAGTCCCACTATTGTTATTCGATTTTATTTATTTTTAATAATTTTAATTTTATTCCGTAAGTTTTTTGGGTCTGCGTAACTTCTGCATACTTTCAGCTATTAAAACCATTCAACTATCAAAATGTTCGTCTCTATTAGCTGATGTGTGCTCTTTTTCAACTTTTTTCTACCATTTATACTTTTTAAAATATTAAGCTTTTTATCACTTTTTTAACATTGAAGTCAATGGGAGCATGCTTAAGAAACTTAAAATCTTCCGCTCCCAAAAATTTCAGCTCCTTTATACTTTCACCTACAGACGCCAAACAAACTTTAAAATGTTCACAAAATATTCAGCTATCTGGCTATATCTTTTCAGTTTGATATCTTTTACAGTTTTTGAGAAAAAGCTTTTTGTTTAGAGGTCATTTCAGGAAATTTTAGCCATTAATCAGAGTGTACTGTGTTTGTTTTGTTGCCATGGTTACCAAAGCTTCTGTTATACAAAGGGGGGGAGGTGGCTGGAGCATCTCAGCTCTGCTTACAGAGCCCGGGGGAGGGGACAGACACACCATGTACTGATTTATAATAGAGGAATATGATGGGGCATTTTTGATAGGGCAATTCTGATGGGGCAGTTTTGATGGGGCAATTATGATGGGGCAGTTTTGATGGTGGCAATATGATGGGGCAGTTTTGATGGGGCAATTCTGATGGGGCAGTTTTGATGGTGGCAATATGATGGGGCAGTTTTCATGGGGACAATTTTAATGGAGCAGTTTTAAAGGTGGCAATATGATGGGGCAGTTTTCATGGGGGCAGTTTTGATGGTGGCAATATGATGGGGCAGTTTTGATGGGGCAGTTTTGATGGTGGCAATATGATGGGGCAGTTTTAATGGGGACAATTTTGATGGGGCAATTCTGATGTGGCAGTTTTGATGGCAGTATGATGGGGCAGTTCTGATGGCGGCCGTTTTAGCAATTCAGCATGCCCACGCATTTTCCCCAGGAAATGCATTTTCTAGTTAGTGCGAATGCTTTAGCAGTCCCACTATTGTTATTCGATTTTATTAGTGGGACTGCTTTAGCAGTCCCACTATTGTTATTCGATTTTATTTATTTAGTGGGAATGCTTTAGCAGTCCCACTATTGTTATTCGATTTTATTTATTTTAATTTTAATTTTATTCCGTACGTTTTTTGGTTCTGCGTAACTTCTGCATACTTTCAGCTATTAAAACCATTCAACTATCAAAATGTTCGTCTCTTTTAGCTGAGGTGTGCTCTTTTCAACTTTTTTGCTACCATTCATACTTTTTAAAATATTAAGCTTTTTATCACTTTTTTTTAACATTGAAGTCAATGGGAGCATGCTTCAGAAACTTAAAATCTTCTTCCGCTCCCAAAAGTTTCAGCTCCTTCATACTTTCACCTACAGACCCCAAAAAAACTTTAAAATGTTCACAAAATATTCAGCTATCTGGCTATATCTTTTCAGTTTGATATCTTTTACAGTTTTTGAGAAAAAGCTTTTTGTTTAGAGGTCATTTCAGGAAATTTTAGCCATTAATCAGAGTGTACTGTGTTTGTTTTGTTGCCATGGTTACCAAAGCTTCTGTTATACACAGGGGGGAAGGTGGCTGGAGCATCTCAGCTCATTACAGAGCCCGGGGGAGGGGACAGATACACCATGTTCTTTTTTTTTTTTTTTTATAAATCTTTATTTATTTTTTCAAAATACAAAAAGGGACATATCACATATACATATACATACAAATACCAAGGGGGAAGGGTCCCCCCACCAGCGAAGAGGGTCTTATTCTTTTCCACTATGGGATCTCTTCATATCCCCCCTCACCACCTTCCGGGGTTTCCTCTCCCCCTAAACCCCCCCCATCTTCCCCCCGCCCTCCCCCCCCCCCGCAGACACTTAGCTTCTCCACTCCGCCTTTATTCCGCCTTTATGTCCCTGCCCCCCTCCCCCGGACTATTTTGACACTATCTCCACATATTTATCTGTTTTTTTAAAGATCCCCCACGGGTGCCATTTCCCTTGATCTCTCTCACACCATGTTCTGATTTATAATAGAGGAAAATGATGGGGCAGTTTTGATGGGGCAGTTTTGATGGTGGCAATATGATGGGGCAGTTTTGATGGGACAATTCTGATGGGGCAGTTTTGATGGTGGCAATATGATGGGGCAGTTTTGATGGGGCAATTCTGATGGGACAGTTTTGATGGGGCAATTCTGATGGGGCAGTTTTGATGGCAATATGATGGAGGCAGTTTTGATGGTGGCAACATTATGGGGCAGTTTTGATGGTGGCAATATGATGGGGCGGTTTTGATGGGGCAGTTTTGATGGTGTCAATATGAAGGGGCAGTTTTGATGGGGACCATTTTGATGGGGCAATTCTGATGGGGCAGTTTTGATGGTGGCAATATGATGGGGCAGTTTTGATGGTGGCAATATGATGGGGCAGTTTTGATGGGGACAATTTTTATGGAGCAGTTTTAAAGGTGGCAATATGATGGGGCAGTTTTGCTGGGGACAGTTTTGATGGTGGCAATATGATGGGGCAGTTTTGATAGGGCAATTCTGCTGGGGCAGTTTTCATGGTGGCAATATGATGGGGCAGTTTTCATGGGGACAATTTTAATGGAGCAGTTTTAAAGGTGGCAATATGATGGGGCAGTTTTGATGGGGGCAGTTTTGATGGTGGCAATATGATGGGGCAGTTTTGATGGGGCAATTCTGATGGGACAGTTTTGATGGGGCAATTTTGATGGGGCAATTCTGATGGGGCAGTTTTGATGGCAATATGATGGAGGCAGTTTTGATGGTGGCAACATGATGGGGCAGTTTTGATGGTGGCAATATGATGGGGCAGTTTTGATGGGGCAGTTTTGATGGTGTCAATATGAAGGGGCAGTTTTGATGGGGACAATTTTGATGGGGCAATTCTGATGGGGCAGTTTTGATGGTGGCAATATGATGGGGCAGTTTTGATGGTGGCAATATGATGGGGAAATTTTGATGGGGACAATTTTTATGGAGCAGTTTTAAAGGTGGCAATATGATGGGGCAGTTTTGCTGGGGGCAGTTTTGATGGTGGCAATATGATGGGGCAGTTTTGATGGGGACAATTTTTATGGAGCAGTTTTAAAGGTGGCAATATGATGGGGCAGTTTTGCTGGGGACAGTTTTGATGGTGGCAATATGATGGGGCAGTTTTGATAGGGCAATTCTGCTGGGGCAGTTTTCATGGTGGCAATATGATGGGGCAGTTTTCATGGGGACAATTTTAATGGAGCAGTTTTAAAGGTGGCAATATGATGGGGCAGTTTTGATGGGGGCAGTTTTGATGGTGGCAATATGATGGGGCAGTTTTGATGGGGCAATTCTGATGGGACAGTTTTGATGGGGCAATTTTGATGGGGCAATTCTGATGGGGCAGTTTTGATGGCAATATGATGGAGGCAGTTTTGATGGTGGCAACATGATGGGGCAGTTTTGATGGTGGCAATATGATGGGGCAGTTTTGATGGGGCAGTTTTGATGGTGTCAATATGAAGGGGCAGTTTTGATGGGGACAATTTTGATGGGGCAATTCTGATGGGGCAGTTTTGATGGTGGCAATATGATGGGGCAGTTTTGATGGTGGCAATATGATGGGGAAATTTTGATGGGGACAATTTTTATGGAGCAGTTTTAAAGGTGGCAATATGATGGGGCAGTTTTGCTGGGGGCAGTTTTGATGGTGGCAATATGATGGGGCAGTTTTGATAGGGCAATTCTGATGGGGCAGTTTTCATGGTGGCAATATGATGGGGCAGTTTTGATGGGGACAATTTTAATGGAGCAGTTTTAAAGGTGGCAATATGATGGGGCAGTTTTGATGGGGGCAGTTTTGATGGTGGCAATATGATGGAGCAGTTTTGATGGGGCAATTCTGATGGGGCAGTTTTGATGGTGGCAATATGATGGGGCAGTTTTATTGGGGACAATTTTGATGGGGTAATTCTAATGGGCCAGTTTTGATGGCAGTATGATGGGGCAGTTTTGATGGCGGCCATTTTAGCAATTTAGCTATTCAGCATTCCCACGCATTTTCCCCAGGAAAAGCATTTTCTAGTCTAGTTAGTGGGACTGCTTTAGCAGTCCCACTATTGTTATTCGTTTTTTAGTGGGACTGCTTTAGCAGTCCCACTATTGTTATTCATTTTTAGTGGGAATGCTTTAGCAGTCCCACTATTGTTATTCGTTTTTTTATTTATTTTTCTTATTATTATTCCGTACGTTTTTCGGTAATGCGTAACTTCTGCATACTTTCAGCTATTAAAACCATTCAACTATCAAAATGTTCGTCTCTTTTAGCTGAGGTGTGCTCTTTTTCAACTTTTTTTCTACCATTTATACTTTTTAAAATATTAAGCTTTTTATCACTTTTTTTTAACATTGAAGTCAATGGGAGCATGCTTGAAATCCTTAAATTTTTCTTCCGCTCCCAAAAGTTTCAGCTCCTTCATACTTTCACCTAGAGACACCAAACAAACTTTAAAATATTCACAAAATATTCAGCTATCTGGCTATATCTTTTCAGTTTGATATCTTTTACAGTTTTTGAGAAAAAGCTTTTTGTTTAGAGGTCATTTCAAGAAATTTTAGCCATTAATCAGAGTGTACTGTGTGTGTTTTGTTGCCATGGTTACCAAAGCTTCTGTTATACACAGGGGGGGAGGTGGCTGGAGCATCTCAGCTCTGATTACAGAGCCCGGGGGAGGGGACAAATGCTGGAAAATCAGAACATGATTTCTAAACTGCCGCCACTCCCTCATTTTCAAGCCCACCTACATAAATCTTATATCAAAACGTTCAGCTATCCCTGCTGCCACTAAACATGTCCACGGCTAAGCCATAGTCCTGATAGTTTTCACAATATGACCATTTGTTTGCAACTCACACCGTCCATTGACATTCATTGAAACTACACTCTAGCCCCTTCAAATTTGAAGGGCAATTTCTAAACTGCGACCGTGCCTTCAATTTTAATATTTCAGAGACATACTATGTATCAAAATCTAGGTCTGGGTCTTGTGATTCTCACAATATAAAGATCTTCGCTGTAGGATGCATAGTTTTTAAAATACGGCCATTTGTTTAGAGGTCATTTCAGGAAATTTTAGCCATTAATCAGAGTGTACTCAGAGTGTACTGTGTTTGTTTTGTTGCCATGGTTACCAAAGCTTCTGTTATACACAGGGGGGGAGGTGGCTGGAGCATCTCAGCTTTGATTACAGAGCCCGGGGGAGGGGACAGACACACCATGTACTGATTTATAATAGAGGAATATGATGGGGCAGTTTTGATGGGGTAATTCTGATGGGGCAGTTTTGATGGTGGCAATATGATGGGGCTGTTTTGATAGGGCAATTCTGATGGGGCAGTTTTGATGGTGGCAATATGATGGGACAGTTTTGATGGCAATATGATGGGGGCAATTTTGCTGGGGGCCGTTTTAGCAATTCAGCATTCCCACGCATTTTCCCCAGGAAAGGCATTTTCTAGTTTTTCTTATTATTATTCTGTACGTTTTTCGGTAATGCGTAACTTCTGCATACTTTCAGCTATTAAAACCATTCAACTATCAAAATGTTCGTCTCTTTTAGCTGAGGTGTGCTCTTTTTCAACTTTTTTTCTACCATTTATACTTTTTAAAATATTAAGCTTTTTATCACTTTTTTTTAACATTGAAGTCAATGGGAGCATGCTTGAAATCCTTAAATTCTTCTTCCGCTCCCAGAAGTTTCAGCTCCTTCATACTTTCACCTAGAGACACCAAACAAACTTTAAAATGTTCACAAAATATTCAGCTATCTGGCTATATCTTTTCAGTTTGATATCTTTTACAGTTTTTGAGAAAAAGCTTTTTGTTTAGAGGTCATTTCAAGAAATTTTAGCCATTAATCAGAGTGTACTGTGTTTGTTTTGTTGCCATGGTTACCAAAGCTTCTGTTATACACAGGGGGGGAGGTGGCTGGAGCATCTCAGCTCTGATTACAGAGCCCGGGGGAGGGGACAGACACACCATGTACTGATTTATAATAGAGGAATATGATGGGGCAGTTTTGATGGGGCAGTTTTGATGGTGGCAATATGATGGGGCAGTTTTGATGGTGGCAATATGATGGGGCAGTTTTGATGGGGCAATTCTGATGGGGCAGTTTTGATGATGGCAATATGATCAGGCAGTTTTGATGGGGACAATTTTTATGGAGCAGTTTTAAAGGTGGCAATATGATGGGGCAGTTTTGATGGGGGCAGTTTTGATGGTGGCAATATGATGGGGGCAGTTGTGATGGGGCAATTCTGATGGGGCAGTTTTGATGGTGGCAATATGACGGGGCAGTTTTGATGGGGCAATTCTGATGGGGCAGTTTTGATGGGGCAATTCTGATGGGGCAGTTTTGATGGTGGCAATATGATGGGGCAGTTTTGATAGGGCAATTCTGATGGGGCAGTTTTGATGGGGCAATTCTGATGGGGCAGTTTTGATGGGGCAATTCTGATGGGGCAGTTTTGATGGGGGCAGTTTTGATGGTGGCAATATGATGGGGCAGTTTTGATGGGGCAATTCTGATGGGGCAGTTTTGATGGTGGCAATATGATGGGGCAGTTTTGATGGGGACAATTTTGATGGGGCAATTCTAATGGGGCAGTTTTGATGGCAATATGATGGGGGCAGTTTTGATGGTGGCAATATGATGGGGCAGTTTTGATGGTGGTAATATGATGGGGCAATTCTGATGGGGCAGTTTTGATGGTGGCAATATGATGGGGCAGTTTTAATGGGGACAATTTTGATGGGGCAATTCTGATGGGGCAGTTTTGATGGCAGTATGATGGGGCAGTTTTGATGGCGGCCATTTTAGCAATTTAGCTATTCAGCATTCCCACGCATTTTCCCCAGGAAATGCATTTTCTAGTTTTTAATAATTTTAATAATTTTATTCCGTACGTTTTTTGGCTCTTTCAAAATATTTTTGAAAAAAAAAATTATTTTTGAAAAAAAAATATTTTTGAAAAAAATAAACTATTTTTGAAAAAAAAAAAATATTTTTGAAAAAAAAAATCATTTTTGAAAAAAAAATATTTTTGAAAAAAAAAAATTATTTTTGAAAAAAAAAAAATATTTTTGAAAAAAAAAATTATTTTTGAAAAAAAAATATTTTTGAAAAAAATAAACTATTTTTGAAAAAAAAAAATATTTTTGAAAAAAAAAAATTATTTTTGAAAAAAAAACTATTTTTGAAAAAAAAAATTATTTTTGAAAAAAAAAAAATATTTTTGAAAAAAAAAATATATTTTTGAAAAAAAAATTCATTTTTGAAAAAAAAAATTACTTTTGAAAAAAAAATACTTTTAGTTTTGATGGGGCAATTCTGATGGGGCAGTTTTGATGGGGACAATTTTGATGGGGCAATTCTAATGGGGCAGTTTTGATGGCAATATGATGGGGGCAGTTTTGATGGTGGCAATATGATGGGGCAGTTTTGATGGGGCAATTCTGATGGTGGCAATATGATGGGACAATTTTGATGGCAATATGATGGGGCAGTTTTGATGGCAGTATGATGGGGCAGTTTTGATGGCGGCCATTTTAGCAATTTAGCTATTCAGCATTCCCACGCATTTTCCCCAGGAAATGCATTTTCTAGTTTTTCTTATTATTATTCCGTATGTTTTTCGGTAATGCGTAACTTCTGCATACTTTCAGCTATTAAAACCATTCAACTATCAAAATGTTTGTCTCTTTTAGCTGAGGTGTGCTCTTTTTCAACTTTTTTTCTACCATTTATACTTTTTAAAATATTAAGCTTTTTATCACTTTTTTTAACATTGAAGTCAATGGGAGCATGTTTGAAATCCTTAAATTTTTCTTCCGCTCCCAAAAGTTTCAGCTCCTTCATACTTTCACCTAGAGACACCAAACAAACTTTAAAATATTCACAAAATATTCAGCTATCTGGCTATATCTTTTCAGTTTGATATCTTTTACAGTTTTTGAGAAAAAGCTTTTTGTTTAGAGGTCATTTCAAGAAATTTTAGCCATTAATCAGAGTGTACTGTGTGTGTTTTGTTAACATGGTTACCAAAGCTTCTGTTATACACAGGGGGGAGGTGGCTGGAGCATCTCAGCTCTGATTACAGAGCCCGGGGGAGGGGACAAATGCTGGAAAATCAGAAAAATGATTTCTAAACTGCCGCCACTCCCTCATTTTCAAGCCCACCTACATAAATCTTATATCAAAACGTTCAGCTATCCCTGCTGCCACTAAACATGTCCACGGCTAAGCCATAGTCCTGATAGTTTTCACAATATGACCATTTGTTTGCAACTCACACCGTCCATTGACATTCATTGAAACTACACTCTAGCCCCTTCAAATTTGAAGGGCAATTTCTAAACTGCGACCGTGCCTTAAATTTTAATATTTCAGAGACATACTATGTATCAAAATCTAGGTCTGGGTCTTGTGATTCTCACAATATAAAGATCTTCGCTGTAGGATGTATAGTTTTTAAAATACGGCCATTTGTTTAGAGGTCATTTCAGGAAATTTTAGCCATTAATCAGAGTGTACTGTGTTTGTTTTGTTGCCATGGTTACCAAAGCTTCTGTTATACACAGGGGGGGAGGTGGCTGGAGCATCTCAGCTCTGATTACAGAGCCCGAGGGAGGGGACAGACACACCATGTACTGATTTAAAATAGAGGAATATGATGGGGCAATTTTGATGGGGTAATTCTGATGGGGCAGTTTTGATGGTGGCAATATGATGGGGCAGTTTTGATGGTGGCAATATGATGGGGCTGTTTTGATAGGGCAATTCTGATGGGGCAGTTTTGATGGTGGCAATATGATGGTGCAGTTTTGATGGGGCAATTCTGATGGGGCAGTTTTGATGGTGGCAATATGATGGGACAGTTTTGATGGCAATATGATGGGGGCAATTTTGCTGGGGGCCGTTTTAGCAATTCAGCATTCCCACGCATTTTCCCCAGGAAATGCATTTTCTAGTTTATTAGTGGGAATGCTTTAGCAGTCCCACTATTGTTATTCGATTTTATTTATTTTTAATTTTAATTTTATTCCGTACGTTTTTCGGTAATGCGTAACTTCTGCATACTTTCAGCTATTAAAACCATTCAACTATCAAAATGTTCGTCTCTTTTAGCTGAGGTGTGCTCTTTTTCAACTTTTTTTCTACCATTTATACTTTTTAAAATATTAAGCTTTTTATCACTTTTTTTTAACATTGAAGTCAATGGGAGCATGCTTGAAATCCTTAAATTTTTCTTCCGCTCCCAAAAGTTTCAGCTCCTTCATACTTTCACCTAGAGACACCAAACAAACTTTAAAATGTTCACAAAATATTCAGCTATCTGGCTATATCTTTTCAGTTTGATATCTTTTACAGTTTTTGAGAAAAAGCTTTTTGTTTAGAGGTCATTTCAGGAAATTTTAGCCATTAATCAGAGTGTACTGTGTGTGTTTTGTTGCCATGGTTACCAAAGCTTCTGTTATACACAGGGGGGGAGGTGGCTGGAGCATCTCAGCTCTGATTAGAGCCCAGGGGAGGGGACAAAAGCTGAAAAATCAGAACATGATTTCTAAACTGCCGCCACTCCCTCATTTTCAAGCCCACCTACACAAATCTTATATCAAAACGTTCAGCTATCCCTGCTGCCACTAAACATGTCCACGGCTAAGCCATAGTCCTGATAGTTTTCACAATATGACCATTTGTTTGCAACTCACGCCGTCCATTGACATTCATTGAAACTACACTCTAGCCCCTTCAAATTTGAAGGGCAATTTCTAAACTGCGACCGTGCCTTCAATTTTAATATTTCAGAGACATACTATGTATAGGATGTATAGTTTTTAAAATACGGCCATTTGTTTAGAGGTCATTTCAGGAAATTTTAGCCATTAATCAGAGTGTACTGTTAGTGTTTGTTTTGTTGCCATGGTTACCAAAGCTTCTGTTATACACAGGGGGGGAGGTGGCTGGAGCATCTCAGCTCTGATTACAGAGCCCGGGGGAGGGGGACAGACACACCATGTACTGATTTATAATAGAGGAATATGATGGGGCGGTTTTGATGGGGTAATTCTGATGGGGCAGTTTTGATGGTGGCAATATGATGGGACAGTTTTGATGGCAATATGATGGGGGCAATTTTGCTGGGGGCCGTTTTAGCAATTCAGCATTCCCACGCATTTTCCCCAGGAAATGCATTTTCTAGTTATTTTTCTTCTTATTCCGTACGTTTTTTGGTTCTGCGTAACTTCTGCATACTTTCAGCTATTAAAACCATTCAACTATTAAAATGTTCGTCTCTTTTAGCTGAGGTGTGCTCTTTTTCAACTTTTTTTCTACCATTTATACTTTTTAAAATATTAAGCTTTTTAACACTTTTTTTTAACATTGAAGTCAATGGGAGCATGCTTGAAATCCTTAAATTCTTCTTCCGCTCCCAGAAGTTTCAGCTCCTTCATACTTTCACCTAGAGACACCAAACAAACTTTAAAATGTTCACAAAATATTCAGCTATCTGGCTATATCTTTTCAGTTTGATATCTTTTACAGTTTTTGAGAAAAAGCTTTTTGTTTAGAGGTCATTTCAGGAAATTTTAGCCATTAATCAGAGTGTACTGTGTTTGTTTTGTTGCCATGGTTACCAAAGCTTCTGTTATACACAGGGGGGGAGGTGGCTGGAGCATCTCAGCTCTGATTACAGAGCCCGGGGGAGGGGACAGACACACCATGTACTGATTTATAATAGAGGAATATGATGGGGCAGTTTTGATGGGGCAGTTTTGATGGTGGCAATATGATGGGGCAGTTTTGATGGTGGCAATATGATGGGGCAGTTTTGATGGGGCAATTCTGATGGGGCAGTTTTGATGGTGGCAATATGATCAGGCAGTTTTGATGGGGACAATTTTTATGGAGCAGTTTTAAAGGTGGCAATATGATGGGGCAGTTTTGATGGGGGCAGTTTTGATGGTGGCAATATGATGGGGGCAGTTGTGATGGGGCAATTCTGATGGGGCAGTTTTGATGGTGGCAATATGACGGGGCAGTTTTGATGGGGCAATTCTGATGGGGCAGTTTTGATGGGGCAATTCTGATGGGGCAGTTTTGATGGTGGCAATATGATGGGGCAGTTTTGATAGGGCAATTCTGATGGGGCAGTTTTGATGGGGCAATTCTGATGGGGCAGTTTTGATGGGGCAATTCTGATGGGGCAGTTTTGATGGGGGCAGTTTTGATGGTGGCAATATGATGGGGCAGTTTTGATGGGGCAATTCTGATGGGGCAGTTTTGATGGTGGCAATATGATGGGGCAGTTTTGATGGGGACAATTTTGATGGGGCAATTCTAATGGGGCAGTTTTGATGGCAATATGATGGGGGCAGTTTTGATGGTGGCAATATGATGGGGCAGTTTTGATGGTGGTAATATGATGGGGCAATTCTGATGGGGCAGTTTTGATGGTGGCAATATGATGGGGCAGTTTTAGTGGGGACAATTTTGATGGGGCAATTCTGATGGGGCAGTTTTGATGGCAGTATGATGGGGCAGTTTTGATGGCGGCCATTTTAGCAATTTAGCTATTCAGCATTCCCACGCATTTTCCCCAGGAAATGCATTTTCTAGTTTTTAATAATTTTTATAATTTTATTCCGTACGTTTTTTGGCTCTGCGTAACTTCTGCATACTTTCAGCTATTAAAACCATTCAACTATTAAAATGTTCGTCTCTTTTAGCTGATGTGTGCTCTTTTTCAACTTTTTTTCTACCATTTATACTTTTTAAAATATTAAGCTTTTTAACACTTTTTTTAACATTGAAGTCAATGGGAGCATGCTTGAAATCCTTAAATTCTTCTTCCGCTCCCAAAAGTTTCAGCTCCTTCATACTTTCACCTAGAGACACCAAATAAACTTTAAAATGTTCACAAAATATTCAGCTATCTGGCTATATCTTTTCAGTTTGATATCTTTTACAGTTTTTGAGAAAAAGCTTTTTGTTTAGAGGTCATTTCAGGAAATTTAGCCATTAATCAGAGTGTACTGTGTTTGTTTTGTTGCTATGGTTACCAAAGCTTCTGTTATACACAGGGGAGGAGGTGGCTGGAGCATCTCAGCTCTGATTGCAGAGCCCGGGGGAGGGGACAGACACACCATGTACTGATTTATAATAGAGGAATATGATGGGGCAGTTTTGATGGGGTAATTCTGATGGGGCAGTTTTGATGGTGACAATATGATGGGGCAGTTTTGATGGGGCAATTCTGATGGGGCAGTTTTGATGGTGGCAATATGATGGGGCAGTTTTGATGGGGACAATTTTTATGGAGCAGTTTTAAAGGTGGCAATATGATGGGGCAGTTTTGATGGTGGCAATATGATGGGGGCAGTTTTGATGGGGCAATTCTGATGGGGCAGTTTTGATGGTTGCAATATGATGGGGCAGTTTTGATGGGGCAATTTTGATGGGGCAGTTTTGATGGGGCAATTCTGATGGGGCAGTTTTGATGGTGGCAATATGATGGGGCAGTTTTGATAGGGCAATTCTGATGGGGCAGTTTTGATGGGGCAATTCTGATGGGGCAGTTTTGATGGGGGCAGTTTTGATGGTGGCAATATGATGGGGCAGTTTTGATGGGGAAATTTTTGATGGGGCAATTCTAATGGGGCAGTTTTGATGGGGGCAGTTTTGATGGTGGCAATATGATGGGGCAGTTTTGATGGGGCAATTCTGATGGGGCAGTTTTGATGGTGGCAATATGATGGGGCAGTTTTGATGGGGACAATTCTGATGGGGCAGTTTTGATGGCAATATGATGGTGGCAGTTTTGATGGTGGCAATATGATGGGGCAGTTTTGATGGTGGTAATATGATGGGGCAATTCTGATGGGGCAGTTTTGATGGTGGTAATATGATGGGGCAGTTTTGATGGGGCAATTCTGATGGTGGCAATATGATGGGACAATTTTGATGGAGCAATTCTGATGGGGCAGTTTTGATGGTGGCAATATGATGGGGCAGTTTTAATGGGGACAATTTTGATGGGGCAATTCTGATGGGGCAGTTTTGATGGCAGTATGATGGGGCAGTTTTGATGGCGGCCGTTTTAGCAATTTAGCTATTCAGCATTCCCACGCATTTTCCCCAGGAAATGCATTTTCTAGTTTATTTTTAATTTTTAGTGGGACTGCTTTAGCAGTCCCACTATTGTTATTCGTTTTTTTATTTATTATTTTTAATAATTTTAATTTTATTCCGTACGTTTTTCGGTAATGCGTAACTTCTGCATACTTTCAGCTATTAAAACCATTCAACTATCAAAATGTTCGTCTCTTTTAGCTGAGGTGTGCTCTTTTTCAACTTTTTTTCTACCATTTATACTTTTTAAAATATTAAGCTTTTTATCACTTTTTTTTAACATTGAAGTCAATGGGAGCATGCTTGAAATCCTTACATTTTTCTTCCGCTCCCAAAAGTTTCAGCTCCTTCATACTTTCACCTAGAGACACCAAACAAACTTTAAAATGTTCACAAAATATTCAGCTATCTGGCTATATCTTTTCAGTTTGATATCTTTTACAGTTTTTGAGAAAAAGCTTTTTGTTTAGAGGTCATTTCAGGAAATTTTAGCCATTAATCAGAGTGTACTGTGTGTGTTTTGTTGCCATGGTTACCAAAGCTTCTGTTATACACAGGGGGGGGGAGGTGGCTGGAGCATCTCAGCTTTAATTACAGAGCCCGGGGGGAGGGGACAGACACACCATGTACTGATTATAATAGAGGAATATGATGGGGCAGTTTTGATGGTGGCAATTCTGATGGGGCAGTTTTGATGGCGGTCATTTTAGCAATTTAGCTATTCAGCAATTATTTTTGAAAAAAAAAATATATTTTTGAAAAAAAAAAAAAATATTTTTGAAAAAAAAAAAATTATTTTTGAAAAAAAAAAAAATTATTTTTGAAAAAAAAAAATATTTTTGAAAAAAAATTATTTTAAAAAAAATATATATTTTTGAAAAAAAAAAATATTTTTGAAAAAAAAATTATTTTTGAAAAAAAAAAAATTATTTTTGAAAAAAAAAATATTTTTGAAAAAAAAATATTTTTGAAAAAAAAAATTATTTTTGAAAAAAAAAAATCATTTTTGAAAAAAAAAATTTTTGAAAAAAAAAATTTTTTTGAAAAAAAAAATATTTTTGAAAAAAAAAATAATTTTTGAAAAAAAAATAATTTTTGAAAAAAAAAAAATATTTTTGAAAAAAAAAAAAATATTTTTGAAAAAAAAAAATATTTTTTGATGGGGCAGTTTTGATGGTGGCAATATGATGGTGCAGTTTTGATGGGGCAATTCTGATGGGGCAGTTTTGATGGTGGCAATATGATGGGACAGTTTTGATGGCAATATGATGGGGGCAATTTTACTGGGGGCCGTTTTAGCAATTCAGCATTCCCACGCATTTTCCCCAGGAAATGCATTTTCTAGTTTTAATTTTAATTTTATTCCGTACGTTTTTTGGTTCTGCGTAACTTCTGCATACTTTCAGCTATTAAAACCATTCAACTATTAAAATGTTCATCTCTTTTAGCTGATGTGTGCTCTTTCTCAACTTTTTTTCTACCATTTATACTTTTTAAAATATTAAGCTTTTTAACACTTTTTTTTAACATTGAAGTCAATGGGAGCATGCTTCAGGTCCTTAAAATCTTCTTCCGCTCCCAAAAGTTTCAGCTCCTTCATACTTTCACCTACAGACGCCAAACAAACTTTAAAATGTTCACAAAATATTCAGCTATCTGGCTATATCTTTTTAGTTTGATATCTTTTACAGTTTTTGAGAAAAGGCTTTTTGTTTAGAGGTCAATTCAGGAAATTTTGGCCATTAATCAGAGTGTACTGTGTTTGTTTTGTTGCCATGGTTACCAAAGCTTCTGTTATACACAAGGGGGAGGTGGCTGGAGCATCTCAGCTCTGATTACAGAGTCCGGGGGAGGGGACAGACACACCATGTACTGATTTATAATAGAAGAATATGATGGGGCAGTTTTGATAGGGCAATTCTGATGGGGCAGTTTTGATGGGGCAATTATGATGGGGCAGTTTTGATGGTGGCAATATGATGGGGCAGTTTTGATAGGGCAATTCTGATGGGGCAGTTTTGATGGTGGCAATATGATGGGGCCGTTTTGATGGGGCAATTCTGATGGGGCAGTTTTGATGGTGGCAATATGATGGGGCTGTTTTGATAGGGCAATTCTGATGGGGCAATTTTGATGGTGGCAATATGATGGGGCAATTCTGATGGGGCAGTTTTAATGGGGCAATTCTGATGGGGCAGTTTTGATGGTGGCAATATGATGGGGCAGTTTTGATAGGGCAATTCCGATGGGGCAGTTTTGATGGGGGCAGTTTTGATGGTGGCAATATGATGGGGCAGTTTTGATGGGGCAATTCTGATGGGGCAGTTTTGATGGTGGCAATATGATGGAGCATGTTTTGATGGGGACAATTTTGATGGGGACAATTTTGATGGGGCAATTCTAATGGGGCAGTTTTGATGGCAATATGATGGGGGCAGTTTTGATGGTGGCAATATGATGGGGCAGTTTGGATGGTGGTAATATGATGGGGAAATTCTGATGGGGCAGTTTTGATGGTGGCAATATGATGGGGCAGTTTTGATGGGGCAATTCTGATGTTGGCAATATGATGGGACAATTTTGATGGAGCAATTCTGATGGGGCAGTTTTGATGGTGGCAATATGATGGGGCAGTTTTAATGGGGACAATTTTGATGGGGCAATTCTGATGGGGCAGTTTTGATGGCAGAATGATGGGGCAGTTTTGATGGCGGCCGTTTTAGCAATTTAGCTTTTCAGCATTCCCACGCATTTTCCCCAGGAAATGCATTTTCTAGTTAGTACAGTGACAGTGCTTTTTTTTTAACCACCTCAATACTAGGCATTTTCACCCCCTTCCTTCCCAGACCAATTTTCAGCTTTCAGCGCTCTCACACTTTTAATGACAATTACTCAGTCATGCTACGCTGTACCCAAATGACATTTTTATCATTTTGTTTGCACAAATAGAGCTTTCTTTTGGTGGTATTTATTCACGACTCCGTTATTTTTTTTTTCCGATATAAGCGCAAAAATAGTGGAAATTTGGAAAAAAAACACTTTTTTTTAACATTGAAGTCAATGGGAGCATGCTTCAGGTCCTTAAAATCTTCTTCCGCTCCCAAAAGTTTCAGCTCCTTCATACTTTCACCTACAGACGCCAAACAAACTTTAAAATGTTCACAAAATATTCAGCTATCTGGCTATATCTTTTTAGTTTGATATCTTTTACAGTTTTTGAGAAAAGGCTTTTTGTTTAGAGGTCATTTCAGGAAATTTTAGCCATTAATCAGAGTGTACTGTGTTTGTTTTGTTGCCATGGTTACCAAAGCTTCTGTTATACACAAGGGGGAGGTGGCTGGAGCATCTCAGCTCTGATTACAGAGCCCGGGGGAGGGGACAGACACACCATGTACTGATTTATAATAGAAGAATATGATGGGGCAGTTTTGATAGGGCAATTCTGATGGGGCAGTTTTAATGGGGCAATTATGATGGGGCAGTTTTGATGGTGGCAATATGATGGGGCAGTTTTGATGGTGGCAATATGATGGGGCAGTTTTGATAGGGCAATTCTGATGGGGCAGTTTTGATGGTGGCAATATGATGGGGCCGTTTTGATGGGGCAATTCTGATGGGGCAGTTTTGATGGTGGCAATATGATGGGGCTGTTTTGATAGGGCAATTCTGATGGGGCAGTTTTGATGGTGGCAATATGATGGGGCAATTCTGATGGGGCAATTCTGATGGGGCAGTTTTGATGGGGCAATTCTGATGGGGCAGTTTTGATGGTGGCAATATGATGGGGCAGTTTTGATAGGGCAATTCCGATGGGGCAGTTTTGATGGGGGCAGTTTTGATGGTGGCAATATGATGGGGCAGTTTTGATGGGGCAATTCTGATGGGGCAGTTTTGATGGTGGCAATATGATGGAGCATGTTTTGATGGGGACAATTTTGATGGGGCAATTCTAATGGGGCAGTTTTGATGGCAATATGATGGGGGCAGTTTTGATGGTGGCAATATGATGGGGCAGTTTGGATGGTGGTAATATGATGGGGAAATTCTGATGGGGCAGTTTTGATGGTGGCAATATGATGGGGCAATTCTGATGGTGGCAATATGATGGGACAATTTTGATGGAGCGATTCTGATGGGGCAGTTTTGATGGTGGCAATATGATGGGGCAGTTTTAATGGGGACAATTTTGATGGGGCAATTCTGATGGGGCAGTTTTGATGGCAGTATGATGGGGCAGTTTTGATGGCGGCCGTTTTAGCAATTTAGCTATTCAGCATTCCCACGCATTTTCCCCAGGAAATGCATTTTCTAGTTAGTACAGTGACAGTGCTTTTTTTTTAACCACCTCAATACTAGGCATTTTCACCCCCTTCCTTCCCAGACCAATTTTCAGCTTTCAGCGCTCTCACACTTTTAATGACAATTACTCAGTCATGCTACGCTGTACCCAAATGACATTTTTATCATTTTGTTTGCACAAATAGAGCTTTCTTTTGGTGGTATTTATTCACGACTCCGTTATTTTTTTTTTCCGATATAAGCGCAAAAATAGTGGAAATTTGGAAAAAAAACACTTTTTTTTAACATTGAAGTCAATGGGAGCATGCTTCAGGTCCTTAAAATCTTCTTCCGCTCCCAAAAGTTTCAGCTCCTTCATACTTTCACCTACAGACGCCAAACAAACTTTAAAATGTTCACAAAATATTCAGCTATCTGGCTATATCTTTTTAGTTTGATATCTTTTACAGTTTTTGAGAAAAGGCTTTTTGTTTAGAGGTCATTTCAGGAAATTTTAGCCATTAATCAGAGTGTACTGTGTTTGTTTTGTTGCCATGGTTACCAAAGCTTCTGTTATACACAAGGGGGGAGGTGGCTGGAGCATCTCAGCTCTGATTACAGAGCCCGGGGGAGGGGACAGACACACCATGTACTGATTTATAATAGAAGAATATGATGGGGCAGTTTTGATAGGGCAATTCTGATGGGGCAGTTTTAATGGGGCAATTATGATGGGGCAGTTTTGATGGTGGCAATATGATGGGGCAGTTTTGATGGTGGCAATATGATGGGGCAGTTTTGATAGGGCAATTCTGATGGGGCAGTTTTGATGGTGGCAATATGATGGGGCCGTTTTGATGGGGCAATTCTGATGGGGCAGTTTTGATGGTGGCAATATGATGGGGCTGTTTTGATAGGGCAATTCTGATGGGGCAGTTTTGATGGTGGCAATATGATGGGGCAATTCTGATGGGGCAATTCTGATGGGGCAGTTTTGATGGGGCAATTCTGATGGGGCAGTTTTGATGGTGGCAATATGATGGGGCAGTTTTGATAGGGCAATTCCGATGGGGCAGTTTTGATGGGGGCAGTTTTGATGGTGGCAATATGATGGGGCAGTTTTGATGGGGCAATTCTGATGGGGCAGTTTTGATGGTGGCAATATGATGGAGCATGTTTTGATGGGGACAATTTTGATGGGGCAATTCTAATGGGGCAGTTTTGATGGCAATATGATGGGGGCAGTTTTGATGGTGGCAATATGATGGGGCAGTTTGGATGGTGGTAATATGATGGGGAAATTCTGATGGGGCAGTTTTGATGGTGGCAATATGATGGGGCAATTCTGATGGTGGCAATATGATGGGACAATTTTGATGGAGCGATTCTGATGGGGCAGTTTTGATGGTGGCAATATGATGGGGCAGTTTTAATGGGGACAATTTTGATGGGGCAATTCTGATGGGGCAGTTTTGATGGCAGTATGATGGGGCAGTTTTGATGGCGGCCGTTTTAGCAATTTAGCTATTCAGCATTCCCACGCATTTTCCCCAGGAAATGCATTTTCTAGTTAGTACAGTGACAGTGCTTTTTTTTTAACCACCTCAATACTAGGCACTTTCACCCCCTTCCTTCCCAGACCAATTTTCAGCTTTCAGCGCTCTCACACTTTTAATGACAATTACTCAGTCATGCTACGCTGTACCCAAATGACATTTTTATCATTTTGTTTGCACAAATAGAGCTTTCTTTTGGTGGTATTTATTCACGACTCCGTTATTTTTTTTTTCCGATATAAGCGCAAAAATAGTGGAAATTTGGAAAAAAAACAATATTTTCTTTTTTCTGTTTTAAAAGAAATCCAGTAAAATCGAATTTTGTCATAAATTTAAGCCAAAATGTATTCTGCTACATGTTTTTGATAAAAAAAAATCCTGTTAAGTGTACAATAATTGGTTTGTGTGATCACGGACATATGTACGCAAATGATCATGTACAGATGTGTGCAGGTGATCACGTACATATGTGTGCAGATTACCATTGGGACATGTGATTTTAGTGGGACATATGTGGGGGACAGCTTTTTTTATTATTTGGGGACGTGTTTTGGGAACATGTGTGTTTTACATTATGTGGGGACATGTGTGTGTTTTACATTATGTGGGGACATGTGTGTGTTTTACATGTATGTATTTACATGTGTGTTGACACTAGGTTGGTGATCAGTGAGTAAAAAGCTGTAAAAAACAGCTCATACTCACTGATCATCAGCCGGCTGCAGCAATCCCCTCTCCTCTCCTCCTCAGCGACAACTTCCGTGTGAGGAGAGGAGAGCTGATCGCCTAGCAACCGGCTGTGTTTACATCACATGGCGGCTGTGATTGGACACGGCCGTCATATGATCAGGAGGGCCAATCACAGAGCCCTCCTGCCGATCCGAGGTGCGCCGTGTCCGGGTGACACGAGCGCATCAGGATTGCGCCGCTGCGCGGGCACGCGCGCGCGCGATCCCGCTCCTTCTGAGGGACGTTCCTGAACGTCCACTCAGAAGGAGAGAGCACCCACCCGGCCGTTTATGTACATTGGCCGGGTGGGAAGTAGTTAAGCACTGACCACGGTATTTGTGTCACTGGTCCCCAAAAAGTGTCACTTAGTATAAGATTTAGTAATGGCAGCTGATTGCTGCCATTATTAGTAAAAAAAAAAAAATAAATAATTACATAAATCTTCCCAATAATTTGTAGACACTATAACTTTTGCGCAAACCAATCAGTATACGTTTATTGGGATTTTTTTTTTACCAAAACTATGTAGCAGAATACATATTGGCCTAAATTGATAAAGAAATCCGATTTTTACATTTTTTTATTGGATGTTTTATAGCAGCAGCTCCCAACCTTTTTTGGCACCGTTGACTGGCTGCATGAAAGAAAAATTGTGGCGCGTGGGGTAAGCGATTTTTCACAGGCAATGTTTCGGAGCATTAGCTGGTATTGGCGTTTCAATCGTCACGGCACCATGGTTGTTGTGATGTCAGGATAATTGAGGCACATTATTTCTATT
The DNA here is from genome assembly GCA_037952835.1 of Lithobates septentrionalis. NCBI lineage: Eukaryota > Metazoa > Chordata > Amphibia > Anura > Ranidae > Lithobates > Lithobates septentrionalis. The sequence goes on from JBBDGP010001438.1 coordinate 1,374,308, forward strand.
ATTACATTGTGATATTAAATGAAAAAGTTCAACTCACCATAATGGAGAATCAGTGGGAGCTGCGAGTGTGTCACTTGCCACGTCGCCTGCCACCAGATGTTGCTTGTCACTTGCCATGCTGCCTGCCACCAGATGAGGAATGTCACGTCTACGTTTCTTTTTGCTATGTCTTATAAAGAGTGGTACATGAAATAAAATGACACACTAATTAAAATAGCAAAGTAAACAATAACACTGCACTTTTTTTTTAACGGAAATGCCACACAGATAGCTTCCTCCCCTCCTATATACAATGAAAGAGTCAGATGGTTGTAAAGTAGGCATGACTTGCATATAAATTGAGTTTATGAACACACAAACGGTCTACATGTGTACCATATGAGAAGGTTATGATGCAGAAAATTTAAGCCTCCCCGTCGGGGAATCGAACCCCGGTCTCCCGCGTGACAGGCGGGGATACTTACCACTATACTAACGAGGAATTGCTTATGTAAATGTGGTATCTACATTCCTTTTTGTAGGTGTACCATGCGTGTGTTGTATTTACATTGCTACTTTTCATTTAAAGCTTTGTTAGCATGCTATAGTGCAATATGACCTCGGGCCTCTCTAATACCCATCGTTAATGGTAAACCAAATTATACAATATAGTGATATATATTCCAGTGAATGTCATGTATATACACACACAGATGTTACACAGTAATGCCCAATATATCTTAGGCCATCCTGATCCCTCTTGTTCATAATAAATAAATAAAAGAGACAAACCATCCAATAAGGAATTGATACAAAAACCCATCAGGCCTATTACCAAAGGTAGTATGCATAAAAATTATTAGAATTTGCATATTAATAAAGCACTGCATCTGTAGCTCAATGCCTTTCATGGCTTGAGCCAATCTTCAGGAGCGAGATACGTGATCTGGATCTATCATAAATTGTATTGATACCTAAAAAGTTGGGCATGATTGATAGTTGGCAACAATGGCATAGATATAAAAATCCCCCTAAAGGCATGTTACTTACATGTTATCTGTGTATTGATGGTAAGGTACTGGGGGTCGTGGATAACCCGGGGATGTCATTTCCGGGAGCTGTGGTGGCATGCCAAACGATGTCAACCAACACAGGACGGCATCCAAGGTGGCTGTGTGTCAATAATTATAATCCTTGTGTAGTTAAGTTGATAAATAGACCAACCAATTGGGGCCTCTGTGAGAAATAACATAGAAAAGGTTAATAAAGAAATCCGATTTTTACATTTTTTTATTGGATGTTTTATAGCAGCGGCCCGAAACCTTTTTGGCACCGTGGACTGGCTGCATCGGAGGAAATTTGTGGCGCGCGGGGTAAGCGCTTCAATCATCACGGCACCATGGTTGTGGTTGAGAACCTGTGTAATTAATATGTGTCCTGGATTCAAGGGATGATGTGGCAAGCCTACTTGCCACGTCACCTGCCACCAGATGAGGAATGCCACTTGCCATGCTGCCTGCCACTAGATAAATGCCACTTGCCACACTGCTTGCCAGTGCCACCAGATGTGGACAGTCATTGCATTGGTGGTACTGGTTCATTTAGCACAGAGGTGAGGGCAGGAGAGCGGTGATGCGGGGCGGGCGGTGAGAGATGATGTCATCTCTCAGCTCCCTGCCGCACCTCCGACACCAGCAGTGTGAGGGCGGAAGAGCTGTGATGCGGGGTGGGCGCAGAGAGATGTCATTTCTGCTTGCCAGCTTCTCTCATCTGCCTGCCTCTGTGATCCACCGGGCTCTCTCACCCGCCCGCCTCTGTGATCCACCAGGCTCTCTCACCCGCCCGCCCGCCTCTGTGATACACCGGGCTCTCTCACCCGCCCGCCTCTGTGATCCACCGGGCTCTCTCACCCTCCCGCCTCTGTGATCCACCGGGCTCTCTCACCCGCCCGCCTCTGTGATCCACCAGGCTCTCTCACCCATCCGCCCGCCTCTGTGATCCACCGGGCTCTCTCACCCGTCACCCTCCTTGCTCTCTCATGCCGCCCGCCGCATCCGTGGCCTGGCTGCAACAACGCTACGGGCCCGGTAGTGGGCTGTGGCCTGGGGTTCGAGACCCCTGTTTTATAGCATATGTAAAAAAAAATATTTTATTCTTTTGTTTGTTTTTTTCATTGTTGGTCTTTTTTTGTTTATAGCGCAAAAAATAAAAACCACAGAGGTAATCAAATACCACCAAAAGAAAGCTCTATTTGTGGGGAAAAAAGGGCATCAGTTTTATTTTTATGTGGGTACATCGTCGCACGACTGCGCAATTGTCAGTTAAAATAATGCAGTGCTGTATCGCAAAAAATAGCCTAGTCATTAAAGGGAGTTACCAGTGAAAACAAAGATGAGAAATCCTTTGAGCTTGAGCCTTAAAGTCAGCAATGGCAGCTACAAAATGTATCTCCCTTATCACATGCCCAAAAGAAATTGCCCCCACAAAGTACAGCTTCTTTAGTTTTAGCTTATATGGTCAGTGTCTCAGTATAATCAGCTGAAATGCAGGAGGAACAGTGCTTGATTATTATTAATAATCATGCTGTTAAAATTTTGCAAACAGCGTTATAATAGTGTTTCACTCATAAGCAAATGCCATTGCGTCATTATTATACATCACTGAACGTATTTAGGAGAAAAAAGAAAAATCAAAAAGTACCTAGCAGAGGATGGTTTCGATCCATCGACCTCTGGGTTATGGGCCCAGCACGCTTCCGCTGCGCCACTCTGCTATATGATTAGTAAACAGCGGTATCTTTTTATACTACCACTATGAGGACTAGTTTCTTTAATTTTGTTAGAAACTCTTATGGGTTAATTTACAAGTCTAAAGAATTGCGACCTGTACTGTGTGGTAATCCACGTTTGAGAAAACAAAACATTGTTGAGTTTGAGGAGGGGGAAAAAAAAAAACATGTGCCTCCCCGTCGGGGAATCGAACCCCGGTCTCCCGCGTGACAGGCGGGGATACTTACCACTATACTAACGAGGAGCTGCTTGAAAGTTTATACTAGAGAGGCTTCAGGTCATATTGCCATAATCCTGTATTACAATTATTTATTATTATCATGTATGAATCAAACTGGATTCTGAGATATATATTATTGCCATAATATACCTTGTTTATGAATCATTAAATATCAATTTTTGCCATACATTTGTCTACTTATTTGCAACCGCATGCTTCAAATAAAGTCCCAATCCCGCCCCCCCTTTCACCCTTTCACCCTTTCACCCTTACACATTGATATTTGACCTCACCCGGCCATTTCCATACCTCTCTCCTGCCTCTGAGTGAGTACACTAAGGTAAATCAGGGTTCTCAGAGCACCCCTTACATCAGAGTTCTCCTTTACACCAGAGGTCACAGTATTTCCCCTTACATCAGAGTCCTCTCCTTACATCAGAGTTCTCAGTGTTCCACCTTAAATCAGGGTTCCCAGAGTATCCCTTATATTGGAGTCTCCAGAGTTCTCCCTCACATCAGAGTCTGCAGAGTCCCCCCTTACAGTGAAAGGGAACTCTGCGAATCCAGATGTAAAAGGGGAACTCTGTGAACTCTGATGTAAAGTGGGACTCTTGTTATTATATAACTTCATATGATTAGAATTGTTATTTAATAGCAAAATATATGTATAGTTTATCATTTTAGTTTATAATAAAAAAATTGCTGTGTGCCGCTAAAGTGTTCGGGATTGACTTGAAGAAAAGGTGGCAACCTTACCGTACAGCCTAACAGCAGCTCTGTGAGTGAGTGCACCAGACCCCCCTACTCTCTGCCAGACCCCCCTCTTCTCTGTCAGACCCTCCTTTTTCACCTCTCTCCCCTCCTCCCCCCTTTCTCTCACCTCACCTCCCTCTTTCCCTCCTCAGGCTGTACGGGGCCCCCGATCATTTCTAACAGCGGCCCTGTGAGTGAGTGCACCAGTTCAGATGTGTCTTGACCTACCCCCTGTCATAGAGGCTCTATGACAGGGGGTAGGTCAGTGTGGAGTGTAGGGGTCCCTCTATGACAGGGGGTAGGTCAGTGTGGTAGGTCAGTGTGGAGTGTAGGGATCCCTCTAATAGAGGGACCGCTACACTCTAAACTGACCTACCCCCTGTCATAGAGGGACTCCTACACTCCACACTGACCTACCCCCTGTCATAGAGCCTCTATGACAGGGGGTAGGTCAAGACACATCTGAACTGGCACACTGACCTACCCCCTGTCATAGAGGGACCCCTACACTCCACACTGACCTACCCCCTGTCATAGAGGGACCCCTACATTCCACACTGACCTACCCCCTGTCATAGAGGGACCCCCACACTGACCTAGCCCCTGTCATAGAGGGACCCCTACACTCCACACTGACCTACCCCCTGTCATAGAGGGACCCCCACACTGATCTACCCCCTGTCATAGATGGACCCCTACACTCCACACTGAGCTACCCCCTGTCATAGAGGGACCCCTACACTCCACACTGACCTACCCCCTGTCATAGAGGGACCCCTACACTCCACACTGACCTACCCTCTGTCATAGAGGGACCCCTAAACTCCACACTGACCTACGACCTGTCAGAGGGACCCCCACACTCACCTACCCCCTATCATAGAGGGACCCCTACACTGCAACACTACATACTGACCGACCTGAGATGTAAGGAGGCACTCCACTGGGGACACCTGAGATGTAAGGAGGGACTCTATTGGGGACACCTGTTGGCATCTGGTGGCAGGCGACGTGACAAGTGACACACTCGGGGCTCCCACTGGTTCTGCATTATGGTGAGTTGAACTATTTAATTTTATATTACAATGTAATAATAATGCGCTTCAATCACCCTGACACCATAACAACCATTGTGCCGTGATGATTGAAGCGCTAACACCAGGTGCTTGGATTATCTTTATTTGCTGATTGATAAACTTTCTGGAATACACATATTTCTATTGTGGTGTAGCATTTGGGCCTTCTGTCCCTCCATCCCTTTCTTTCTCTTTCTTTCTCTCTTTGTTTCTCCTTCCATCCCTCGTTTATCTCAGACTCTAACCACACCCCTTTTGAGTCACGCCCCTTTAAGCCACGCCCACTATTTCACTCAAACCACGCCCATTTTTCAGCGCACTCCGCATGCCACATTTTTCTCTTTCACTATGCCACACCTACTAATGTGTGCCCCGCCCCCTATTTATAAGGTTGCTCCGCCTACAGACAAAAAAGTGTCCCGAATTTTTTTTTTTACAATGTTGGCAACTATGTATTCCATGTCCCCAGCCACCTCCTGTACCATGTCCGCACAGCCTCTGACCACCTCCTGTACCATGTCCGCAACCTCTGGCCACCTCCTTCCTGTTTCATGTCCGCACAGCCTCTGATGATCTCCTTCCTGTTCCATGTCTACAGCCTCCGACCATCTCCTGTTCCATGTCCGCAGTCTCTGATCATCTCCTGTTCCATGTCCGCGCAGCCTCTGCCCACCTCCAGTACGATGTCCACGCATCGTCTGACCACCTCCTGTACCATGTCTGCAGCCTCTGACCACCTCCTTCCTGTTCCATGCCTGCAGCCTCTGACCACCTCCTTCCTGTTCCATTTCCACAGCCTCTGACCATTTCCTGTTCCATGCCCTAAGCCTCTTTCGCCTGTTCCATGCCTGTAGCCTCTGACCATCTCCTGTTCCATGTCTGCAGCCTCTATCGCCTGTTCCATGTCTGTAGCCTCTGACCATCTCCTGTTCCATGTCCGCAGCCTCTGACCACCTTCTGTTGTATGTCCACAGCCTGTGCCCACCTCCTGTATCATGTCCGCAGCCTCTGACCATCTCCTGTATCATGTCCGCAGCCTCTGACCATCTCCTGTATCATGTCCGCAGCCTCTGACAATCTCATGTATCATATCTGCAGCCTCTGACCACCTCATTCCTGTTCCATGTCTGCAGCCTCTGACCATCTCCTGTTCCATGTCCGCAGCCTCTGACCATCACCTGTTCCATGTCCGCAGCCTCTGACCATCTCCTGTATCATGTCTGCAGCCTCTGACCACCTCCTTTCTTATCCATGTTTCCAGCCTCTGACCATTTCCTGTTCCATGTCTGTAGCCTCTGACCACCTCCTGTTCTATGTCTGTACAGCCTCTGACCACCTACAGTTCCATGTCCGCAGCCTCTGACCACCTCCTGTACCATGTCCGCAGCCTCTGACCACCTCCTAACCGCCTCTTGTACCATGTGCGCAGCCTCTAACCATCTCTTGTATCATGTCCTCAACCTCCTGACTCCTCTGAGGAGGAGTCAAGAGTGGGAGCGCCACCAGGATGCCAGTCACGGGAGGAGTCAGATGTGTGTGGACTGTGGAAAGGAGACAATAGGATAAAACCAAAGCCACCAAGCTGCAGCCGACTTACTGAGCCCTGCACGGTGCACCTGAGAGGAGGTCAGTGACAGCGCCGCCAGGCAAATCTGAAGGGGGGTTCGCTGATGTAAAGGGGGAGTGAATACAATATTGTAAGGGTGCACTGATATAAAGGTACTCCCTTATGTCAGTATCCCCCCCTTACCTTAGTGTATTCACTCAGCGGAAGGTGGTCTCTGGTCACCAGAGTTCCCCCTACCCACATTCCCAGAGTTTCCCGTGTTCCCCTTTACATCAGAGTCTGCAGGAATCCCCCTTACAGTGCAAGGGGGAACTCTGCGAACCATGATGTAAAGATGAACTCTGATGTAAAGGGCAACGCTGCAGACCCTGATGTAAAGGCGAACTCTGATGCAAAGGACAATGCTGCAGACCCTAATGTAAGTGGGAACTCTGATGTAGAGGGGAACGCAGTGGACTCTGATATAAGGTGGTCTCTTTTCACCAGAACCCCACTTACATCAGAGTTCCGCCTTAGATCATGATTTGCAGTGTTACCCTTTATGTCAGAGTTCCAATGCACTGTAAGAGGGAATCATGTAGACCAGGGGTGCCCAACCTTTTGAGGAGCAAGGGCCACTTTATCGATTTGGTAACCGGTTGCGGGTCACAATGAGCATAGAGGGGGGGTGCCAGGTCTGTGTCCACTCTGCATATGTAGAGCAGACACGGATGCAACCCACTCTACCCTAAGGGCCCTCTGATCCACCCAGACAGAAGGGGACTGATCCTCTTCTGTTTTTTTTTTAAGGAGATCGGATTGCAAATAGGCGGGTGTAAACGGACACAAGTCCGTTTACATCTGCCGCTCTATAGAGGTGAATGGAGAATGCGTTTGAGTCCACCTGAAAAACAGACAGGCTGACCCGATTGGACCAATCATGTGAAAGGGGCCTAAGGCTGCTTTCACACTGATGCACAGCGGTTTACCTGCTCCTCAATTGACCTCAATCTTCACTTCTTCCTCAGGATTCCTGCATCTGGCTGGTACTGCTGGCTGGTAGTGCCGGTGGGTACTGCTGACAGGTGCTGGTACTGCTGGATAATACTGCTGGTGGGTACTGGTACTGCTGGCTTGTACTGGTACTGCTGGTGGGTACTGCTGACTGGTACTGCTGGCTAGTACTGCTGGTGGGTACTAGTACTGCTGGCTGGTACTGATGACTGGTACTGCTGGCGGGTACTGGTACTGCTGGCTGGTACTGATACTGGTGACTGGTACTGGTACTGCTGGCTGGTACTGGTACTGCTGGTTTATACTGCTGGCTGGTACTGATGACTGGTACTACTGGCTGGTACTGATACTGCTGGTTGGTACTGTTGGTACTGGTACTGCTGGCTGGTACTGCTGGTTGGTACTGGTATTGCTGGCTGGTACTGCTACTGCTGGTTGGTACTGGTACTGTTGGTTGGTACTGGTACGGCCAGACGAGAGCTCTTTTATCCTGGGTGGACGTCATATGAAGCACTTGAGGCCTGTTTTAGTTTGTAATAGGGTCTTTGTACTGAGCCGTTTTTTGGCTCTCCTTTTGTCCATTTAAAGCACCCTCTTTGCCGTATCCAGGCAGAATTTCAGCTATCAACTGTTGCTAGGCAGACCGGCTAGATGCCATTCACGCTTTGATTGACTACAGTCTTTCCAAGGGAAACCTGTCATCCACCAAGGATTTACACTCATCTTTACATGTCCTCTCCCTGAGGTGATTTTCAGCAGGCAGATCTTTAATCAATACACGCTTGTCCCATCCTCCCTTCTCTTTGTCGTAGTTATCCTTTTTTGAGGGTATTGTCGCCTACTATTCTGGGTGGACAGTGTGGTTAAAGACTTTAAGTCCCGGTTCACATATATGCGATGCGGGAACCAGCGCGACTCCAGTGCAGGTTTCTGTATCGCATGTCACCTGCTGGCGCTTCACACTGACATCTGCAAACCGCTGTGGGTGTCAATGCAAAGTTGATGAAACCCCCAGATTGGTTCACAGATTGCGGTGCGAACTGCCAAATGGTGCAGGAATCGTATCGCCTAGGTGTAAAAATCCATGCGATCTGATTCCAGTGCGTACCAAAAAATCTGTATGGCTGAATTCACATCTCATAGACATCGCATGTGATCTGCACAGCAGTGCGGTGCGAATCACATGCGATGTCTAACATCGCATCAGTGTTCAGCTTGAGTCTTGCTGACTGAGCTTTGGTGCTTGATATTTATTTCAAAATTAATATTGGTTTGTTTATGGTTATAAAGTTAAGAAAGATTATAGATTTTAATTATATACTTTTAACCCCAATAAAGGACCACAGCCTAATATTGGTTGTCTTTTGTTGTTTCATTTAATTACCTTTTCTATTTCTGGTGTTTTTTTTATTATTTGGTTGAAGGGGTACTTGTGGGGTCTGCAATCCCATGTTCAGCTCTGATTCAGTGGAGCATTTGCTCACAGATATCTTGCTAAGCTCTCGTTCACACTGAAAACAGATTTAAAATTGTGTTGAGTTCAGCTGAACTTGCACGATTTCAAACCCTCATTTCAGTGCAAGTTCGGAGGCGATTTGAAAGACATCTGTGCGAGTTCACAGATGTCTATTGAAATTGCCCCCGAAGTCACCAAAAGTAGTGCAGGAACTACTTTTGGAAATTGGTGCGGCGCTGCAAAGTCAACGTCGCACCGATTGGGACAGTGCCGTTGCCGGGCAATAGGCTGCGATTTCGCATGCGATTTAACACGTCAAATCGCGTGTCAAATTGCGCCCATGTGAACGAGGGCTAAAAACCCCTTTCACACTGATGGACTGTCAGTTTTTCAGGTGGACCTGATCAGACCATCTGTTGCTCTCTATCGGGCAGCAGATATCAATGGACATGTGTCCATTGACACCCACCAACATCCGTTTTGATTCTGTCTGCTAAAAACAGACGGATGAAGATCTCCATCCATCTCCATCTGTCTGGCGGATTGGATGGCATTCGGATGAAAACGGACAGGCCGTCCGTTTCCATCCGACAGCCCATAGACATAGAGGACAGTGGGCTGTGTCTGCTCTGCATTAGTGGAGTGGACACGGACCTGTCATCTGCTCAGCTGGAATCAGCGGAGAGACCCCCTGCTGAGCAGGCAGATCCGCTGGCGGACTCCACCAGTGTGAAAGGGGCCTAACAGAGCAAACCACAACCTCATGAAAGGGCCCCTAGGCTCATTTGCACCACAATCCCTATGTAGCACCCTCTACCAGTAGGTAGGTGCTAGTAAGATATTTTTACTAGGTTATTCCAACACAGGCAAATTTAGGCAGGCCTATGCTGCAAGCTAGGCCTGTCTGTTTTGATCTGGGGGTTGGGAGTGGTCAGAGTAGCAGTGGGTGTGACCAGCTTTGCTCTAGCTCTGAGGTGCCTCCCCTGTTTCCAGAGAGAAGGTTCTGGAAAAGGGGCTGGGCCTAGAACTGGAGTGACAGGCAGCTTGTGTGTGAGCCCTGACCAATCCCCATCGAGATTGGCAGGGGGCGGGCCTCATATATAAGCTGAGGTGATATTCCACTGGGGGGAGAAGTCAGCTGAGCAAAGTGAGGAATGGCATGTTAGTCAGTCGCAGGAGGCCATCCCCATCTGGTGGGGGGGGGCACCGATCGCAGGAAAGGCTCGAGGAGAGCTTTGAGGGAACATTGCCTCTACACGGTCATTGGCAATGTCTCTGCCACCACACGGTCGGATGGCAGAGAACTCCTGGAGCAGAAGGGCTAGTGAAACTGGCGGTATGCATGGCCCAGTCAAAGTTCCTCATCAAGGACTCAGGGCTGTTGGAAGGTCGGTGAGTGTTACCACAGTGGCGCTGGAAGTGCCAAGGAGTCTGTGAAGGGAACTCTGCTAGTACACGGTCACTAGTGTGGTCTTCATAAAACACACGGTGGATGATGGGGAGTCCTGAATCAGAAAAGAGACTGTGGGGATCTGTGTCAAGTCGATGTAGCCTGCGGGTTCATGATTTGCAAGTTGGGCTGGCTGGGAACAGTAGTCCATATTTCCTAGAAGATATGCTTTTAACCCACTGATTCTCCAGGGAGAGGTTATGCAGGCCTCAGGCTTAGTGGCAGCGAGCAACAAGAGCCATAGGAGGGAGGCTTATTCAGAGTAGGCCCCCACTATTCAATAGAAGAGGATGTGTTATATTTCAAGTAGTAACTTCAAGTTTGTGCAGGAGGAAACAAGTTATGGGCAGGAGGTGAAAGAGATCTAAGAACATTGCTTTTTACACGGTCATTAATGATGTCTCTGCCACCACACGGTCGGATGGTAAGAGAACTCTTAGATGGAATAGTCTGAGTGGGTTGAGCCGCAGGAGGAGTAACAATATGCATGGAGATGCAGGAGGAAACTAATACTAAATCCAATATGCACATATTATCTTCTGACTCTAACTTTATTCAAAGTGTACTTAAATCCTTAAATATGATGGCAAAGACTTATCCTATGGGCATCCCATATTCCTATCCCCATCCAAGTTGTACCCCCCCATAAAACTACAAAAACAAAGCTCGCAAAAGACTGTACATTGTCTCTGGAAAGGATGTATGAAGTCTGGCAGTGGGGTGATTTGGCGGATTGTTTGTTACTTGTTTGCTTCAACACCATGGCTACACCTACATTCAGCTTACAGTTCCAAGTGCGCATTTCATGAATTTGCATTCCTTTTTTTACATTTAAAACAAATGTATCAACTGTATGCAGATTGTACGGGTAGACTTATAATGGGTGTATGGCGACCCCAAAACATTTATTTTTCCCAATATTTTAAATGTAGTCACACAAGGTTGTCTGGATGAAGTATCAAAGAAAATGATGTATTGTACTTCCCAGTGAATGCTTGTAACATAATTATGAATGAACTTTAAAGCTAGATTAGCCGCTTGCCGACTGGCTCACGCCGATATATGTCGGCAGAATGGCACGGCTGGGCAAAACGATGTAAGGGTACGTTGTTGCCCTTAAGAGCCGCCGGCGGCGCGAATGCACCCGCAGCATGGTGGGGATCCGACAAGTGCCAGCAGGGGGATTTGTGTGTGTGAACACACAAATCCCTGTTCTGTCAGGGGAGAGGAGACATATCGTTTGTTCCTACTAAGTAAGAACAACGATATGTCACCTCTCCCAGTCAGTCCTATCCCCATACAGTTAGAACAAATCCAGGGAGCACACATTTAAACCCTTGATCGCCCCCTAGTGTTAACCCCTTCCCTACCGGTGACATTTACACAGTAATCAGTGCATTTTTATAACTCTGATCGCTGTATAGATGTCAATGGTCTCAAAAATGTGTCAAAAGTGTCTGATCTGTCCGCCGCAATGTCGCAGTACTGCTAAAAATCGCAGATCACCGCCTAGTAAAAAAGAAAAAATAATAAAAATGCCATAAAAATGGCATAAATCTATCCTCTATTTTGTAGAGGCTATAACTTTTACACAAATCAATCAATATACGCTTATTGCGATTTTTTTTTTTTTTTTACCAAAAATATGTAGAAGAATATATATTGGCCTAAACTGATGAAGAAATTTGTTTTTTTTAAAACGTCTTGGGGATATTTATTCTAGCAAAAAGTAAAAAATATTGGTTTTTTTTCAAAATTGTCGCTCTTATTTTGTTTATAGCGCAAAAAAAAAAAAAAACGCAGAGGTGATCAAGTACCACCAAAAGAAAGCTCTATTTGTGGGGAAAAAAGGACGCAAATTTTGTTTGGTTACAGCAGTGCATGACCATGCAATTGTCAGTTAAATCTACGCAGTGCCAAATTGTAAAAAGTGCTCTGGTCAGGAAGGGGGTAAAATCCGGGGCTGAAGTAGTTAGAGTGCATGATTAAAGAGGAGTTCCACCCAGGGGGGCCGTCCAAAAAAAAATTAAAAGTCAGCAGCTACAAATACTGCAGCTGCTGACTTTTAATTGGACACTCACCTGTCCCTGGGTCCAGCGATGCGGGGGATCTCCCCCCTCCGCTCGTCGGCGCCGGCATTACAACTGTGGGCGCCAGGCTGTGGCTTCACAGCCTGGCACCCACTGCGCATGCGCGAGCGGCGCCGTGCGCCGTGATTGGCCGCTCAATCACCTGGGACCTGTAATGGGTCCTAGATGATTGACAGGAGGGAGGGAGCAGAGCGGAGCCCTTCCTGTGCCGAGGAGGAAGTGATGTCACCAGCCCAGGCTAAGGGACAGGCAGACTACGAGGGCCCACCTAGCAACAGGCATTTAGAGGTAAGTGAAAAAAAAAAAAAAATATCCAAATGTTTTTTTGTTTTTTTTTTTAGAATTTTTACAGGTAGTTTTGTTTTTTGGGTGGAACCCCACTTTAAATGAATGTCATCTATTGGGTAATACTGCTAAAAAAAATAAAAAAATAGCAGAGGATGGTTTCGATCCATCGACCTCTGGGTTATGGGCCCAGCACGCTTCCGCTGCGCCACTCTGCTGATAATACAAGCAGCTGGGAAATTCTCTGTTATATGTTATCTCTATGCAGCTATGCGTAGTGAAGCTGTTCACATCATTACACTTCCTGCCTAGATCATAGTGATGATTGCACCGTTGTACCCTCATATTATTTGGCTGTTTGAGCACACGCTGCATAGGGATTATGGACTATGGGCATTTGTATTGAATTTGTGAGTTCCTTTACAAGCTGGCCGAATACTCCGAAACAACAATTATAAATGCTATGTGTACTATGGACTTATGTTACTGTGATCGACACACAGACCTTCTGGGCTCACACATTCAGCTGATATCGTAGTAAAGGAGTCTAAGCTACACGTGTGGCAGATCGCATTTTAGAACATAAAGGGAAAAAAAACACTGTGATATCGATGAAAAAACTTTGCCTCCCCGTCGGGGAATCGAACCCCGGTCTCCCGCGTGACAGGCGGGGATACTTACCACTATACTAACGAGGAGCTGCGCTGTGCGCATTTTGCACTGGAGTGGTTTTGTGATACTGCACTTGTAAATCTAAACTGGCAAAAGTGTAATAAGTTATATGTTACCTTCTATACACAATATACGTACGTTAGTGATGTGATGTCTCAGAGCTGCATGAGCTACCACCAATGAACTGATATCGGCAGATGCTAAAACAGAATCCCAGGGGACATTTAAATAGAATCATCACTTACATATAAGATGGTTATGCCCCTGTACACATTAGGCGATTTGGAATCGTGGACAGAATTGCCGCAACTATGCCTGCAATTCCAAATTGGTGCGGTGCTTTTCTGCCACGATTGTCCCACAACAGTAACATGCAGCAATCATGGCAAAATGCACACTTAAAAATTGTGCTAAGGCTAACCTTGTCACCCAAAAAGGAGCAGGAGCTCCTTTTGGGCAACAAATACGCATAGGGCAACCCGTTGAAGAGAATGGGTTGCCCTATGCGCAACATCCAGATACACACTCCTTTATTCTACACCAAGGGACTGTCCACTACCTCAATCTCCTGGTGTCACATCCAGATACACACTCTGGTATTCTACACCAAGGGGCTGTCCACTACCTCCATCTCCCCTTCTCACATCCAGATACACCCTCCTTTATTCTACACCAAGGGACTGTCCACTACCTCAATCTCCTGGTGTCACATCCAGATACACACTCCTTTATTCTACACCAAGGGCCTGTCCACTACCTCCATCTCCCCGTCTCACATCCAGATACACCCTCCTTTATTCTACACCAAGGGCCTGTCGTGTCCACTACCTCCATCTCCCCGTGTCACATCCAGATACACACTCCTTTATTCTACACCAAGGGACTGTCCACTACCTCAATCTCCTGGTGTCACATCCAGATACACACTCCTTTATTCTACACCAAGGGCCTGTCCACTACCTCCATCTCCCCGTCTCACATCCAGATACACCCTCCTTTATTCTACACCAAGGGCCTGTCGTGTCCACTACCTCCATCTCCCCGTGTCACATCCAGATACACACTCCTTTATTCTACACCAAGGGACTGTCCACTACCTCAATCTCCTGGTGTCACATCCAGATACACACTCCTTTATTCTACACCAAGGGCCTGTCCACTACCTCCATCTCCCCGTGTCACATCGAGATACACACTCTGGTATTCTACACCAAGGGGCTGTCCACTACCTCCATCTCCCCATGTCACATCTAGATACACCCTCCTTTATTCTACACCAAGGGCCTGTCGTGTCCACTACCTCCATCTCCCCGTGTCACATCCAGATACACACTCCTTTATTCTACACCAAGGGACTGTCCACTACCTCAATCTCCTGGTGTCACATCCAGATACACACTCCTTTATTCTACACCAAGGGCCTGTCCACTACCTCCATCTCCCCGTCTCACACCCAGATACACCCTCCTTTATTCTACACCAAGGGACTGTCCACTACCTCCATCTCCCTGTGTCATCTCCCCTTGTCACATTCAGATACACACTCCTTTATTCTACACCAAGGGCATGTCATGTCCACTACCTCCATCTCCCTGTGTCATCTCCCCATGTCACATTCAGATACACACTCCTTTATTCTACACCAAGGGCATGTGGAGTCCACTACCTCCATCTCCCTGTGTCACATCCAGATACACACTCCTTTATTCTACACCAAGGGCCTGTCGTGTCCACTACCTCCATCTCCCCGTGTCACATCCAGATACACACTCCTTTATTCTACACCAAGGGACTGTCCACTACCTCAATCTCCTGGTGTCACATCCAGATACACACTCCTTTATTCTACACCAAGGGCCTGTCCACTACCTCCATCTCCCAGTGTCTCATTCAGATACACACTCCTTTATTCTACACCAAGGGCCTGTCCACTACCTCCATCTCCCCGTCTCACATCCAGATACACCCTCCTTTATTCTACACCAAGGGCCTGTCGTGTCCACTACCTCCATCTCCCCGTGTCACATCCAGATACACACTCCTTTATTCTACACCAAGGGGCTGTCCACTACCTCCATCTCCCCATGCCACATCCAGATACACACTCCTTTATTCTACACCAAGGGCCTGTCCACTACCTCCATCTCCCCGTGCCACATCCAGATACACACTCTGGTATTCTACACCAAGGGGCTGTCCACTACCTCAATCTCCCCGTGTCACATCCAGATACACACTCCTTTATTATACATCAAAGGACTGTCCACTACCTCCATCTCCCCTTGTCACATCCAGATACACTTTCTGGTATTCCTCACCAAGAGGCTGTCCACTACCTCCATCTCCCCATGTCACATCCAGATACACCCTCCTTTATTCTACACCAAGGGTGTGTCGTGTCCACTACCTCCATCTCCCCGTGTCACATCCAGATAAACACTCCTTTATTGTACACCAAGGGCCTGTCCACTACCTCAATCTACCCGTCTCACATCCAGGTACACCCTCCTTTATTCTACACCAAGGGACTGTCCACTACCTCCATCTCCCAGTGTCACATCCAGATACACAATCCTTTATTCTACACCAAGGGCCTGTTCACTACCTCCATCTCCCAGTGTCTCATTCAGATACACACTCCTTTATTGTACACCAAGGGCCTGTCCACTACCTCAATCTACCCGTCTCACATCCAGGTACACCCTCCTTTATTCTACACCAAGGGACTGTCCACTACCTCCATCTCCCCGTGTCACATCCAGATACACAATCCTTTATTCTACACCAAGGGCCTGTTCACTACCTCCATCTCCCAGTGTCTCATTCAGATACACACTCCTTTATTCTACACCAAGGGCCTGTCCACTACCTCCATCTCCCTGTGTCACGTCCAGATACACACTCCTTTATTCTACACCAAGGGCCTGTCCACTACCTCCATCTCCCTGTGTCACATCCAGATACACATACACACTCCTTTATTCTACACCAAGGGCCTGTTCACTATCTCCATCTCCCCGTCTCACATCCAGATACACCCTCCTTTATTCTACACCAAGGGACTGTCCACTACCTCAATCTCCTGGTGTCACATCCAGATACACACTCCTTTATTCTACACCAAGGGCCTGTCCACTAACTCCATCTCCCCGTGTCACATCCAGATACACACTCTGGTATTCTACACCAAGGGACTGTCCACTACCTCCATCTCCCCGTGTCACATCCAGATACACACTCCTTTATTCCACACCAAGGGCCTGTTCACTACCTCCATCTCCTAGTGTCTCATTCAGATACACACTCCTTTATTCTACACCAAGGGCCTGTCCACTACCTCAACCTACCCGTCTCACATCCAGATACACCCTCCTTTATTCTACACCAAGGGACTGTCCATTACCTCCATCTCCCCGTGTCACATCCAGATACACACTCCTTTATTATACATCAAAGGACTGTCCATTACCTCCATCTACCCGTCTCACATCCAGATACACATTCTGGTATTCTTCACTAAGAGGCTGTCCCCTACCTCCATCTCCCCATGTCACATCCAGATACACCCTCCTTTATTCTACACCAAGGGCATGTCGTGTCCACTACCTCCATCTCCCTGTGTCATCTCCCCCTGTCACATTCAGATACACACTCCTTTATTCTACACCAAGGGCATGTCATGTCCACTACCTCCATCTCCCTGTGTCATCTCCCCATGTCACATTCAGATACACACTCCTTTATTCTACACCAAGGGCATGTCGAGTCCACTACCTCCATCTCCCCGTGTCACATCCAGATACACACTCCTTTATTCTACACCAAGGGACTGTCCACTACCTCCATCTCCCCGTGTCACATCCAGATACACACTCCTTTATTATACATCAAAGGACTGTCCACTACCTCCATCTCCCAGTGTCTCATTCAGATACACACTCCTTTATTCTACACCAAGGGCCTGTCCACTACCTCCATCTCCCTGTGTCACATCCAGATGTACCCTCCTTTATTCTACACAAGGGACTGTCCACTACCTCCATCTCCCAGTGTCTCATTCAGATACACACTCCTTTATTCTACACCAAGGGCCTGTCCACTACCTCAATCTACCTGTCTCACTTCCAGATACACCCTCCTTTATTCTACTCCAAGGGACTGTCCATTACCTCCATCTTCCCGTGTCACATCCAGATACACACTCCTTTATTATACATCAAAGGACTGCCAATTACCTCCATCTACCCGTCTCACATCCAGATACACACACTGGTATTCTTCACCAAGAGGCTGTCCACTACCTCCATCTCCCCATGTCACATCCAGATACACCCTCCTTTATTCTACACCAAGGGCCTGTCGTGTCCACTACCTCCATCTCCCCGTGTCACATCCAGATACACACTCCTTTATTCTACACCAAGGGACTGTCCACTACCTCAATCTCCTGGTGTCACATCCAGATACACACTCCTTTATTCTACACCAAGGGCCTGTCCACTACCTCCATCTCCCCGTGTCACATCGAGATACACACTCTGGTATTCTACACCAAGGGGCTGTCCACTACCTCCATCTCCCCGTCTCACATCCAGATACACCCTCCTTTATTCTACACCAAGGGACTGTCCACTACCTCAATCTCCTGGTGTCACATCCAGATACACACTCCTTTATTCTACACCAAGGGCCTGTCCACTACCTCCATCTCCCCGTCTCACATCCAGATACACCCTCCTTTATTCTACACCAAGGGCCTGTCGTGTCCACTACCTCCATCTCCCCGTGTCACATCCAGATACACACTCCTTTATTCTACACCAAGGGACTGTCCACTACCTCAATCTCCTGGTGTCACATCCAGATACACACTCCTTTATTCTACACCAAGGGCCTGTCCACTACCTCCATCTCCCCGTCTCACATCCAGATACACCCTCCTTTATTCTACACCAAGGGACTGTCCACTACCTCAATCTCCTGGTGTCACATCCAGATACACACTCCTTTATTCTACACCAAGGGACTGTCCACTACCTCAATCTCCTGGTGTCACATCCAGATACACACTCCTTTATTCTACACCAAGGGCCTGTCCACTACCTCCATCTCCCCGTGTCACATCGAGATACACACTCTGGTATTCTACACCAAGGGGCTGTCCACTACCTCCATCTCCCCGTCTCACATCCAGATACACCCTCCTTTATTCTAAGCCAAGGGACTGTCCACTACCTCAATCTCCTGGTGTCACATCCAGATACACACTCCTTTATTCTACACCAAGGGCCTGTCGTGTCCACTACCTCCATCTCCCCGTGTCAAATCCAGATACACACTCCTTTATTCTACACCAAGGGACTGTCCACTACCTCAATCTCCTGGTGTCACATCCAGATACACACTCCTTTTTTCTACACCAAGGGCCTGTCCACTACCTCCATCTCCCCGTCTCACATCCAGATACACCCTCCTTTATTCTACACCAAGGGACTGTCCACTACCTCCATCTCCCTGTGTCATCTCCCCCTGTCACATTCAGATACACACTCCTTTATTCTACACCAAGGGCATGTCATGTCCACTACCTCCATCTCCCTGTGTCATCTCCCCATGTCACATTCAGATACACACTCCTTTATTCTACACCAAGGGCATGTCGAGTCCACTACCTCCATCTCCCTGTGTCACATCCAGATACACACTCCTTTATTCTACACCAAGGGACTGTCCACTACCTCAATCTCCTGGTGTCACATCCAGATACACACTCCTTTATTCTACACCAAGGGCCTGTCCACTACCTCCATCTCCCCGTCTCACATCCAGATACACCCTCCTTTATTCTACACCAAGGGACTGTCCACTACCTCAATCTCCTGGTGTCACATCCAGATACACACTCCTTTATTCTACACCAAGGGCCTGTCCACTACCTCCATCTCCCAGTGTCTCATTCAGATATACACTCCTTTATTCTACACCAAGGGCCTGTCCACTACCTCCATCTCCCCGTGTCACATCCAGATACACACTCCTTTATTCTACACCAAGGGGCTGTCCACTACCTCCATCTCCCCGTGCCACATCCAGATACACACTCCTTTATTCTACACCAAGGGCCTGTCCACTACCTCCATCTCCCCGTGCCACATCCAGATACACACTCTGGTATTCTACACCAAGGGGCTGTCCACTACCTCAATCTCCCCGTGTCACATCCAGATACACACTCCTTTATTATACATCAAAGGACTGTCCACTACCTCCATCTCCCCTTGTCACATCCAGATACACTTTCTGGTATTCCTCACCAAGAGGCTGTCCACTACCTCCATCTCCCCATGTCACATCCAGATACACCCTCCTTTATTCTACACCAAGCGTGTGTCGTGTCCACTACCTCCATCTCCCCGTGTCACATCCAGATAAACACTCCTTTATTGTACACCAAGGGCCTGTCCACTACCTCAATCTACCCGTCTCACATCCAGGTACACCCTCCTTTATTCTACACCAAGGGACTGTCCACTACCTCCATCTCCCCGTGTCACATCCAGATACACAATCCTTTATTCTACACCAAGGGCCTGTTCACTACCTCCATCTCCCAGTGTCTCATTCAGATACACACTCCTTTATTGTACACCAAGGGCCTGTCCACTACCTCAATCTACCCGTCTCACATCCAGGTACACCCTCCTTTATTCTACACCAAGGGACTGTCCACTACCTCCATCTCCCTGTGTCACATCCAGATACACAATCCTTTATTCTACACCAAGGGCCTGTTCACTACCTCCATCTCCCAGTGTCTCATTCAGATACACACTCCTTTATTGTACACCAAGGGCCTGTCCACTACCTCAATCTACCCGTCTCACATCCAGGTACACCCTCCTTTATTCTACACCAAGGGACTGTCCACTACCTCCATCTCCCCGTGTCACATCCAGATACACAATCCTTTATTCTACACCAAGGGCCTGTTCACTACCTCCATCTCCCAGTGTCTCATTCAGATACACACTCCTTTTTTCTACACCAAGGGCCTGTCCACTACCTCCATCTCCCTGTGTCACGTCCAGATACACACTACTTTATTCTACACCAAGGGCCTGTCCACTACCTCCATCTCCCTGTGTCACATCCAGATACACATACACACTCCTTTATTCTACACCAAGGGCCTGTTCACTATCTCCATCTCCCCGTCTCACATCCAGATACACCCTCCTTTATTCTACACCAAGGGACTGTCCACTACCTCAATCTCCTGGTGTCACATCCAGATACACACTCCTTTATTCTACACCAAGGGCCTGTCCACTAACTCCATCTCCCCGTGTCACATCCAGATACACACTCTGGTATTCTACACCAAGGGACTGTCCACTACCTCCTTCTCCCCGTGTCACATCCAGATACACACTCCTTTATTCTACACCAAGGGCCTGTTCACTACCTCCAGTCTCATTCAGATACACACTCCTTTATTCTACACCAAGGGCCTTTCCACTACCTCAACCTACCCGTCTCACATCCAGATACACCCTCCTTTATTCTACACCAAGGGACTGTCCATTACCTCCATCTCCCCGTGTCACATCCAGATACACACTCCTTTATTATACATCAAAGGACTGTCCATTACCTCCATCTACCCGTCTCACATCCAGATACACATTCTGGTATTCTTCACTAAGAGGCTGTCCACTACCACCATCTCCCCATGTCACATCCAGATACACCCTCCTTTATTCTACACCAAGGGCATGTCGTGTCCACTACCTCCATCTCCCTGTGTCATCTCCCCCTGTCACATTCAGATACACACTCCTTTATTCTACACCAAGGGCATGTCATGTCCACTACCTCCATCTCCCTGTGTCATCTCCCCATGTCACATTCAGATACACACTCCTTTATTCTACACCAAGGCATGTCGAGTCCACTACCTCCATCTCCCTGTGTCACATCCAGATACACACTCCTTTATTCTACACCAAGGGACTGTCCACTACCTCCATCTCCCCGTGTCACATCCAGATACACACTCCTTTATTATACATCAAAGGACTGTCCACTACCTCCATCTCCCAGTGTCTCATTCAGATACACACTCCTTTATTCTACACCAAGGGCCTGTCCACTACCTCCATCTCCCTGTGTCACATCCAGATGTACCCTCCTTTATTCTACACCAAGGGACTGTCCACTACCTCCATCTCCCCGTGTCACATCCAGATACACACTCCTTTATTCTACACCAAGGGCCTGTTCACTACCTCCATCTCCCAGTGTCTCATTCAGATACACACTCCTTTATTCTACACCAAGGGCCTGTCCACTACCTCAATCTACCCGTCTCACATCCAGATACACCCTCCTTTATTCTACGCCAAGGGACTGTCCATTACCTCCATCTCCCCGTGTCACATCCAGATACACACTCCTTTATTATACATCAAAGGACTGTCCATTACCTCCATCTACCCGTCTCACATCCAGATACACACACTGGTATTCTTAACCAAGAGGCTGTCCACTACCTCCATCTCCCCATGTCACATCCAGATACACCCTCCTTTATTCTACACCAAGGGCCTGTCGTGTCCACTACCTCCATCTCCCCGTGTCACATCCAGATACACACTCCTTTATTCTACACCAAGGGACTGTCCACTACCTCAATCTCCTGGTGTCACATCCAGATACACACTCCTTTATTCTACACCAAGGGCCTGTCCACTACCTCCATCTCCCCGTGTCACATCGAGATACACACTCTGGTATTCTACACCAAGGGGCTGTCCACTACCTCCATCTCCCCGTCTCACATCCAGATACACACTCTGGTATTCTACACCAAGGGACTGTCCACTACCTCCTTCTCCCCGTGTCACATCCAGATACGCACTCCTTTATTCTACACCAAGGGCCTGTTCACTACCTCCATCTCCTAGTGTCTCATTCAGATACACACTCCTTTATTCTACACCAAGGGCCTGTCCACTACCTCAACCTACCCGTCTCACATCCAGATACACCCTCCTTTATTCTACACCAAGTGACTGTCCATTACCTCCATCTCCCCGTGTCACATCCAGATACACACTGCTTTATTATACATCAAAGGACTGTCCATTACCTCCATCTACCCGTCTCACATCCAGATACACATTCTGGTATTCTTCACTAAGCGGCTGTCCACTACCTCCATCTCCCCATGTCACATCCAGATACACCCTCCTTTATTCTACACCAAGGGCATGTTGTGTCCACTAGCTCCATCTCCCTGTGTCATCTCCCCCTGTCACATTCAGATACACACTCCTTTATTCTACACCAAGGGCATGTCATGTCCACTACCTCCATCTCCCTGTGTCATCTCCCCATGTCACATTCAGATACACACTCCTTTATTCTACACCAAGGGCATGTCGAGTCCACTACCTCCATCTCCCTGTGTCACATCCAGATACACACTCCTTTATTCTACACCAAGGGACTGTCCACTACCTCCATCTCCCCGTGTCACATCCAGATACACACTCCTTTATTATACATCAAAGGACTGTCCACTACCTCCATCTCCCAGTGTCTCATTCAGATACACACTCCTTTATTCTACACCAAGGGCCTGTCCACTACCTCCATCTCCCTGTGTCACATCCAGATGTACCCTCTTTATTCTACACCAAGGGACTGTCCACTACCTCCATCTCCCCGTGTCACATCCAGATACACACTCCTTTATTCTACACCAAGGGCCTGTTCACTACCTCCATCTCCCAGTGTCTCATTCAGATACACACTCCTTTATTCTACACCAAGGGCCTGTCCACTACCTCAATCTACCCGTCTCACATCCAGATACACCCTCCTTTATTCTACGCCAAGGGACTGTCCATTACCTCCATCTCCCCGTGTCACATCCAGATACACACTCCTTTATTATACATCAAAGGACTGTCCATTACCTCCATCTACCCGTCTCACATCCAGATACACACACTGGTATTCTTAACCAAGAGGCTGTCCACTACCTCCATCTCCCCATGTCACATCCAGATACACCCTCCTTTATTCTACACCAAGGGCCTGTCGTGTCCACTACCTCCATCTCCCCGTGTCACATCCAGATACACACTCCTTTATTCTACACCAAGGGACTGTCCACTACCTCAATCTCCTGGTGTCACATCCAGATACACACTCCTTTATTCTACACCAAGGGCCCGTCCACTACCTCCATCTCCCCGTGTCACATCGAGATACACACTCTGGTATTCTACACCAAGGGGCTGTCCACTACCTCCATCTCCCCGTCTCACATCCAGATACACCCTCCTTTATTCTACACCAAGGGACTGTCCACTACCTCAATCTCCTGGTGTCACATCCAAATACACACTCCTTTATTCTACACCAAGGGCCTGTCCACTACCTCCATCTCCCCGTCTCACATACAGATACACCCTCCTTTATTCTACACCAAGGGCCTGTCGTGTCCACTACCTCCATCTCCCCGTCTCACATCCAGATACACCCTCCTTTATTCTACACCAAGGGACTGTCCACTACCTCAATCTCCTGGTGTCACATCCAGATACACACTCCTTTATTCTACACCAAGGGCCTGTCCACTACCTCCATCTCCCCGTGTCACATCCAGATACACACTCCTTTATTCTACACCAAGGGGCTGTCCACTACCTCCATCTCCCCGTGCCACATCCAGATACACACTCTGGTATTCTACACCAAGGGGCTGTCCACTACCTCAATCTCCCCGTGTCACATCCAGATACACACTCCTTTATTATACATCAAAGGACTGTCCACTACCTCCATCTCCCCTTGTCACATCCAGATACACTTTCTGGTATTCCTCACCAAGAGGCTGTCCACTACCTCCATCTCTCCATGTCACATCCAGATACACCCTCCTTTATTCTACACCAATGGTGTGTCGTGTCCACTACCTCCATCTCCCCGTGTCACATCCAGATAAACACTCCTTTATTGTACACCAAGGGCCTGTCCACTACCTCAATCTACCCGTCTCACATCCAGGTACACCCTCCTTTATTCTACACCAAGGGACTGTCCACTACCTCCATCTCCCCGTGTCACATCCAGATACACAATCCTTTATTCTACACCAAGGGCCTGTTCACTACCTCCATCTCCCAGTGTCTCATTCAGTAACACACTCCTTTATTGTACACCAAGGGCCTGTCCACTACCTCAATCTACCCGTCTCACATCCAGGTACACCCTCCTTTATTCTACACCAATGGAATGTCCACTACCTCCATCTCCCCGTGTCACATCCAGATACACAATCCTTTATTCTACACCAAGGGCATGTTCACTACCTCCATCTCCCAGTGTCTCATTCAGATACACACTCCTTTATTCTACACCAAGGGCCTGTCCACTACCTCCATCTCCCTGTGTCACATCCAGATACACACTCCTTTATTCTACACCAAGGGCCTGTCCACTACCTCCATCTCCCTGTGTCACATCCAGATACACATACACACTCCTTTATTCTACACCAAGGGCCTGTTCATTATCTCCATCTCCCCGTCTCACATCCAGATACACCCTCCTTTATTCTACACCAAGGGACTGTCCACTACCTCAATCTCCTGGTGTCACATCCAGATACACACTCCTTTATTCTACACCAAGGGCCTGTCCACTAACTCCATCTCCCCGTGTCACATCCAGATACACACTCTGGTATTCTACACCAAGGGACTGTCCACTACCTCCATCTCCCCGTGTCACATCCAGATACACACTCCTTTATTCTACACCAAGGGCCTGTCCACTACCTCCATCTCCCAGTGTCTCATTCAGATATACACTCCTTTATTCTACACCAAGGGCCTGTCCACTACCTCCATCTCCCCGACTCACATCCAGATACACGCTCCTTTATTCTACACCAAGGGCCTGTCGTGTCCACGACCTCCATCTCCCCGTGTCACATCCAGATACACACTCCTTTATTCTACACCAAGGGGCTGTCCACTACCTCCATCTCCCCGTGCCACATCCAGATACACACTCCTTTATTCTACACCAAGGGCCTGTCCACTACCTCCATCTCCCCGTGCCACATCCAGATACACACTCTGGTATTCTACACCAAGGGGCTGTCCACTACCTCAATCTCCCCGTGTCACATCCAGATACACACTCCTTTATTATACATCAAAGGACTGTCCACTACCTCCATCTCCCCTTGTCACATCCAGATACACTTTCTGGTATTCCTCACCAAGAGGCTGTCCACTACCTCCATCTCCCCATGTCACATCCAGATACACCCTCCTTTATTCTACACCAAGCGTGTGTCGTGTCCACTACCTCCATCTCCCCGTGTCACATCCAGATAAACACTCCTTTATTCTACACCAAGGGCCTGTCCAATACCTCAATCTACCCGTCTCACATCCAGGTACACCCTCCTTTATTCTACACCAAGGGACTGTCCACTACCTCCATCTCCCCGTGTCACATCCAGATACACAATCCTTTATTCTACACCAAGGGCCTGTTCACTACCTCCATCTCCCAGTGTCTCATTCAGATACACACTCCTTTATTGTACACCAAGGGCCTGTCCACTACCTCAATCTACCCGTCTCACATCCAGGTACACCCTCCTTTATTCTACACCAAGGGACTGTCCACTACCTCCATCTCCCTGTGTCACATCCAGATACACAATCCTTTATTCTACACCAAGGGCCTGTTCACTACCTCCATCTCCCAGTGTCTCATTCAGATACACACTCCTTTATTGTACACCAAGGGCCTGTCCACTACCTCAATCTACCCGTCTCACATCCAGGTACACCCTCCTTTATTCTACACCAAGGGACTGTCCACTACCTCCATCTCCCCGTGTCACATCCAGATACACAATCCTTTATTCTACACCAAGGGCCTGTTCACTACCTCCATCTCCCAGTGTCTCATTCAGATACACACTCCTTTTTTCTACACCAAGGGCCTGTCCACTACCTCCATCTCCCTGTGTCACGTCCAGATACACACTACTTTATTCTACACCAAGGGCCTGTCCACTACCTCCATCTCCCTGTGTCACATCCAGATACACATACACACTCCTTTATTCTACACCAAGGGCCTGTTCACTATCTCCATCTCCCCGTCTCACATCCAGATACACCCTCCTTTATTCTACACCAAGGGACTGTCCACTACCTCAATCTCCTGGTGTCACATCCAGATACACACTCCTTTATTCTACACCAAGGGCCTGTCCACTAACTCCATCTCCCCGTGTCACATCCAGATACACACTCTGGTATTCTACACCAAGGGACTGTCCACTACCTCCTTCTCCCCGTGTCACATCCAGATACACACTCCTTTATTCTACACCAAGGGCCTGTTCACTACCTCCATCTCCTAGTGTCTCATTCAGATACACACTTCTTTATTCTACACCAAGGGCCTGTCCACTACCTCAACCTACCCGTCTCACATCCAGGTACACCCTCCTTTATTCTACACTAAGGGACTGTCCATTACCTCCATCTCCCCGTGTCACATCCAGATACACACTCCTTTATTATACATCAAAGGACTGTCCATTACCTCCATCTACCCGTCTCACATCCAGATACACATTCTGGTATTCTTCACTAAGAGGCTGTCCACTACCTCCATCTCCCCATGTCACATCCAGATACACCCTCCTTTATTCTACACCAAGGGCATGTCGTGTCCACTACCTCCATCTCCCTGTGTCATCTCCCCCTGTCACATTCAGATACACACTCCTTTATTCTACACCAAGGGCATGTCATGTCCACTACCTCCATCTCCCTGTGTCATCTCCCCATGTCACATTCAGATACACACTCCTTTATTCTACACCAAGGCATGTCGAGTCCACTACCTCCATCTCCCTGTGTCACATCCAGATACACACTCCTTTATTCTACACCAAGGGACTGTCCACTACCTCCATCTCCCCGTGTCACATCCAGATACACACTCCTTTATTATACATCAAAGGACTGTCCACTACCTCCATCTCCCAGTGTCTCATTCAGATACACACTCCTTTATTCTACACCAAGGGCCTGTCCACTACCTCCATCTCCCTGTGTCACATCCAGATGTACCCTCCTTTATTCTACACCAAGGGCCTGTCCACTACCTCAATCTACCCGTCTCACATCCAGATACACCCTCCTTTATTCTACGCCAAGGGACTGTCCATTACCTCCATCTCCCCGTGTCACATCCAGATACACACTCCTTTATTATACATCAAAGGACTGTCCATTACCTCCATCTACCCGTCTCACATCCAGATACACACACTGGTATTCTTAACCAAGAGGCTGTCCACTACCTCCATCTCCCCATGTCACATCCAGATACACCCTCCTTTATTCTACACCAAGGGCCTGTCGTGTCCACTACCTCCATCTCCCCGTGTCACATCCAGATACACACTCCTTTATTCTACACCAAGGGACTGTCCACTACCTCAATCTCCTGGTGTCACATCCAGATACACACTCCTTTATTCTACACCAAGGGCCTGTCCACTACCTCCATCTCCCCGTGTCACATCGAGATACACACTCTGGTATTCTACACCAAGGGGCTGTCCACTACCTCCATCTCCCCGTCTCACATCCAGATACACCCTCCTTTATTCTACACCAAGGGACTGTCCACTACCTCAATCTCCTGGTGTCACATCCAAATACACACTCCTTTATTCTACACCAAGGGCCTGTCCACTACCTCCATCTCCCCGTCTCACATACAGATACACCCTCCTTTATTCTACACCAAGGGCCTGTCGTGTCCACTACCTCCATCTCCCCGTCTCACATCCAGATACACCCTCCTTTATTCTACACCAAGGGACTGTCCACTACCTCAATCTCCTGGTGTCACATCCAGATACACACTCCTTTATTCTACACCAAGGGCCTGTCCACTACCTCCATCTCCCCGTGTCACATCCAGATACACACTCCTTTATTCTACACCAAGGGGCTGTCCACTACCTCCATCTCCCCGTGCCACATCCAGATACACACTCTGGTATTCTACACCAAGGGGCTGTCCACTACCTCAATCTCCCCGTGTCACATCCAGATACACACTCCTTTATTATACATCAAAGGACTGTCCACTACCTCCATCTCCCCTTGTCACATCCAGATACACTTTCTGGTATTCCTCACCAAGAGGCTGTCCACTACCTCCATCTCTCCATGTCACATCCAGATACACCCTCCTTTATTCTACACCAATGGTGTGTCGTGTCCACTACCTCCATCTCCCCGTGTCACATCCAGATAAACACTCCTTTATTGTACACCAAGGGCCTGTCCACTAACTCAATCTACCCGTCTCACATCCAGGTACACCCTCCTTTATTCTACACCAAGGGACTGTCCACTACCTCCATCTCCCCGTGTCACATCCAGATACACAATCCTTTATTCTACACCAAGGGCCTGTTCACTACCTCCATCTCCCAGTGTCTCATTCAGTAACACACTCCTTTATTGTACACCAAGGGCCTGTCCACTACCTCAATCTACCCGTCTCACATCCAGGTACACCCTCCTTTATTCTACACCAATGGAATGTCCACTACCTCCATCTCCCCGTGTCACATCCAGATACACAATCCTTTATTCTACACCAAGGGCATGTTCACTACCTCCATCTCCCAGTGTCTCATTCAGATACACACTCCTTTATTCTACACCAAGGGCCTGTCCACTACCTCCATCTCCCTGTGTCACATCCAGATACACACTCCTTTATTCTACACCAAGGGCCTGTCCACTACCTCCATCTCCCTGTGTCACATCCAGATACACATACACACTCCTTTATTCTACACCAAGGGCCTGTTCATTATCTCCATCTCCCCGTCTCACATCCAGATACACCCTCCTTTATTCTACACCAAGGGACTGTCCACTACCTCAATCTCCTGGTGTCACATCCAGATACACACTCCTTTATTCTACACCAAGGGCCTGTCCACTAACTCCATCTCCCCGTGTCACATCCAGATACACACTCTGGTATTCTACACCAAGGGACTGTCCACTACCTCCATCTCCCCGTGTCACATCCAGATACACACTCCTTTATTCTACACCAAGGGCCTGTTCACTACCTCCATCTCCTAGTGTCTCATTCAGATACACACTCCTTTATTCTGTACCAAGGGCCTGTCCACTACCTCAATCTACCCGTCTCACATCCAGATACACCCTCCTTTATTCTACACCAAGTGACTGTCCATTACCTCCATCTCCCCGTGTCACATCCAGATACACACTGCTTTATTATACATCAAAGGACTGTCCATTACCTCCATCTACCCATCTCACATCCAGATACACATTCTGGTATTCTTCACTAAGCGGCTGTCCACTACCTCCATCTCCCCATGTCACATCCAGATACACCCTCCTTTATTCTACACCAAGGGCATGTCGTGTCCACTAGCTCCATCTCCCTGTGTCATCTCCCCCTGTCACATTCAGATACACACTCCTTTATTCTACACCAAGGGCATGTCATGTCCACTACCTCCATCTCCCTGTGTCATCTCCCCATGTCACATTCAGATACACACTCCTTTATTCTACACCAAGGGCATGTCGAGTCCACTACCTCCATCTCTCTGTGTCACATCCAGATACACACTCCTTTATTCTACACCAAGGGGCTGTCCACTACCTCCATCTCCCCGTGTCACATCCAGATACACACTCCTTTATTATACATCAAAGGACTGTCCACTACCTCCATCTCCCAGTGTCTCATTCAGATACACACTCCTTTATTGTACACCAAGGGCCTGTCCACTACCTCCATCTCCCTGTGTCACATCCAGATGTACCCTCCTTTATTCTACACCAAGGGACTGTCCACTACCTCCATCTCCCCGTGTCACATCCAGATACACACTCCTTTATTCTACACCAAGGGCCTGTTCACTACCTCCATCTCCCAGTGTCTCATTCAGATACACACTCCTTTATTCTACACCAAGGGCCTGTCCACTACCTCAATCTACCCGTCTCACATCCAGATACACACTCCTTTATTCTACGCCAAGGGACTGTCCATTACCTCCATCTCCCCGTGTCACATCCAGATACACACTCCTTTATTATACATCAAAGGACTGTCCATTACCTCCATCTACCCGTCTCACATCCAGATACACACACTGGTATTCTTCACCAAGAGGCTGTCCACTACCTCCATCTCCCCATGTCACATCCAGATACACCCTCCTTTATTCTACACCAAGGGCATGTCGTGCCCACTACCTCCATCTCCCTGTGTCATCTCCCCGTGTCATATTCAGATACACACTCCTTTATTCTACACCAAGGGCATGTCGTGTCCACTACCTCCATCTCCCTGTGTCATCTCCCCATGTCACATTCAGATACACACTCCTTTTTTCTACACCAAGGGCATATCAAGTCTACTACCTCCATCTTCCTGTGTCACATCCAGATACACACTCCTTTATTCTACACCAAGGGACTGTCCACTACCTCCATCTCCCCATGTCACATCCAGATACACACTCCTTTATTATACATCAAAGGACTGTCCACTACCTCCCTCTCCCTGTGTCACATCCAGATACACCCTCCTTTATTCTACACCAAGGGACTGTCCACTACCTCCATCTCCCCGTGTCACATCCAGATACACACTCTGGTATTCTACACCAAGAGGCTGTCCACTACCTCCATCCCCCCATGTCACATCCAGATACACCCTCCTTTATTCTACACCAAGGGACTGTCCACTACCTCCATCTCCCCTTGTCACATCCAGATACACACTCTGGTATTCTACACCAAGAGGCTGTCCACTACCTCCATCTCCCCATGTCACATCCAGATACACCCTCCTTTATTCTACACCAAGGGCATGTCATGTCCACTACCTCCATCTCCCTGTGTCATCTCACCGTGTCACATTCAGATACACACTCCTTTATTCTACACCAAGGGCATGTCGTGTCCACTACCTCCATCTCCCTGTGTCACATCCAGATACACACTCATTTATTCTACGCCAAGGGACTGTCCACTACCTCCATCTCCCCCGTGTCACATCCAGATACACACTCCTTTATTATACATCAAAAGACTGTCCACTAACTCCATCTCCCTGTAATACATCCAGATACACCCTCCTTTATTCTACACCAAGGGGCTGTCCACTACCTCCATCTCCCCTTGTCACATCCAGATACACACTCCTTTATTCTACACCAAGGGGCATGTCCTGCCCACTACCTCCATCTCCCCGTGTCATCTCCCCGTGTCACATTCAGATACACAATCTTTTATTCTATACCAAGGGCATGTCCACTACTTCCATCACCCAGTGTGACATCCAGATACTCTCTCCTTTATTCTACACCAAGGGTCTGTTCACTACCTCCATCTCCCCGTGTCACACCCAGATACACCCTCCTTTATTCTACACCAAGGGGAAGTCTTGTCCACTACCTCCAGCTCCCTGTGTCACATCCAGATACACCCTACTTTATTCTACACCAAGGCACTGTCCACTACCTCCATCTCCCTGTGTCACATCCAGATACACCCTCCTTTATTCTACACCAAGGGAC
Source organism: Lithobates septentrionalis (assembly GCA_037952835.1). Lineage (NCBI taxonomy): Eukaryota > Metazoa > Chordata > Amphibia > Anura > Ranidae > Lithobates > Lithobates septentrionalis. The sequence goes on from JBBDGP010001438.1 coordinate 1,406,353, forward strand.
TGTCCACTATCTCCATCTCCCCGTGTCACATCCAGATACACACTCCTTTATTATACATCAAAGGACTGTCCACTACCTCCATCTCCCCGTGTCACATCCAGATACACACTCAACACAAGTTGGTTGTGATACAAGGACATGGAAGTTGGTTGTGATACAAGGATATTGAAGTTGATAGGGATACAGGGATATGGAACTTGGTAGGGATACAAGGATATGGAAGTTGGTGGGGATACAAGGATATGGAAGTTGGTGGGGATACAAGGATATGGAAGTTGGTAGGTTGGTAGGGATACAAGCATATGGAAGTTGGTAGGGATACAGGGATATGGAAGTTGGTGGGGATACAAGGATATGGAAGTTGGTGGGGATACAAGGATATGGAAGTTGGTAGGGATACAGGGATATGGAAGTTGGTAGGGATACAGGGATATGGAAGTTGGTAGGGATACAGGGATATGGAAGTTGGTGGGGATACAAGGATATGGAAGTTGGTGGGGATACAAGGATATGGAAGTTGGTAGGTTGGAAGGGATACAAGGATATGGAAGTTGGTAGGGATATGGAAGTTGGTGTGGATACAAGGATAATGAAGTTGGTGGGGATACAGGGATATGGAAGTTGGTAGGGATACGGGGATACAAGGATATGGAAGTTGGTAGGGATACGGGGATACAAGTATATGGAAGTTGGTAGGTTGGTAGGGATACAAGGATATGGAAGTTGGTAGGGATACAGAGATATGGAAGTTGGTAGGGATACGGGATGTGGAAGTTGGTGGGGATACAAGGATATGGAAGTTGGTGGGGATACAAGGATATGGAAGGTGGTGGGGATACAAGGATATGGAAGTTGGTCGGGATACAAGGATATGGAAGTTGGTAGGGATACAAGGATATGGAAATTGGTTGTGATACAAGGATATGGAAATTGGTTGTGATACAAGGATATGGCAGTTGGTGGGGATACAAGGATATGGAAGTTGGTAGGGATACGGGGATATGGAAGTTGGTGGGGATACAAGGATATGGAAGTTGGTGGGGATACAAGGATATGGAAGTTGGTAGGGATTATAGGGATATGGAAGTTGGTATAGATACAGGGATATGGAAGTTGGTAGGGATACAGGGATATGGAAGTTGGTGGGGATACAAGGATATGGAAGTTGGTGGGGATACAAGGATATGGAAGTTGGTAGGTTGGAAGGGATACAAGGATATGGAAGTTGGTAGGGATACAGGGATATGGAAGTTGGTAGGGATACGGGATGTGGAAGTTGGTGGGGATACAAGGATATGGAAGTTGGTGGGGATACAAGGATATGGAAGTTGGTGGGGATAAAAGGATATGGAATTTGGTAGGTTGGTAGGGATACAAGGATATGGAAATTGGTAGGGATATAGGGATATGGAAGTTGGTAGGGATATGGAAGTTGGTGGGGATACAAGGATATGGAAGTTGGTGGGGATACAAGGATATGGAAGTTGGTAGGGATACAGGGATATGGAAGTTGGTAGGGATACAGGGATACAAGGATATGGAAGTTGGTGGGGATACAAGGATATGGAAGTTGGTAGGTTGGTAGGGATACAAGGATATGGAAGTTGGTAGGGATACGGGGATATGGAAGTTGGTAGGGATACAGGGATATGGAAGTTGGTGGGGATACAAGAATATGGAAGTTGGTGGGGATACAAGGATATGGAAGATTGTGGGGATACAAGGATATGGAAATTGGTTGTGATACAAGGATATGGAAATTGGTTGTAAAACAAGGATTTGGAAGTTGGTGGGGATACAAGGATATGGAAGTTGGTAGGGATACAAGGATATGGAAATTGGTTGTGATACAGGAATATGGAAGTTGGTGGGGATACAAGGATATGGAAGTCGGTGGGGATACAAGGATATGGAAATTGGGTGTGATACAAGGATATGGAAATTGGTTGTGATACAGGGATATGGAAGTTGGTGGGGATGCAAGGATATGGAAGTTGGTGGGGATACACGGATATGGAAGTTGGTGGGGATACAAGGATATGGAAGTTGGTGGGGATACAAAGATATGGAAGTTGGTGGGGATACAAGGATATGGAAGTTGGTGGGAATACAAGGATATGGAAGTTGGTGGGGATACAAGGATATGGAAGTTGGTGGGGATACAAGGATATGGAAGTTGGTGGGGATACAAGGATATGGAAGTTGGTAGGGATACACGGATTTGGAAGTTGGTGGGGATACAAGGATATGTAAGTTGGTGGGGATACAAGGATATGGAAGTTGGTAGGGATACAAGGATATGGAAGTTGGTGGGGATACAAGGATATGGAAATTGGTGGGGATACAAGGATATGGAAGTTGGTAGGGATACAAGGATATGGAAGTTGGTAGGGATACGGGGATATGGAAGTTGGTAGGGATACAGGGATATGGAAGTTGGTGGGGATACAAGAATATGGAAGTTGGTGGGGATACAAGGATATGGAAGATTGTGGGGATACAAGGATATGGAAATTGGTTGTGATACAAGGATATGGAAATTGGTTGTAAAACAAGGATTTGGAAGTTGGTGGGGATACAAGGATATGGAAGTTGGTAGGGATACAAGGATATGGAAATTGGTTGTGATACAGGAATATGGAAGTTGGTGGGGATACAAGGATATGGAAGTCGGTGGGGATACAAGGATATGGAAATTGGTTGTGATACAGGGATATGGAAGTTGGTGGGGATGCAAGGATATGGAAGTTGTTGGGGATACACGGATATGAAAGTTGGTGGGGATACAAGGATATGGAAGTTGGTGGGGATACAAAGATATGGAAGTTGGTGGGGATACAAGGATATGGAAGTTGGTGGGAATACAAGGATATGGAAGTTGGTGGGGATACAAGGATATGGAAGTTGGTGGGGATACAAGGATATGGAAGTTGGTGGGGATACAAGGATATGGAAGTTGGTAGGGATACACGGATTTGGAAGTTGGTGGGGATACAAGGATATGTAAGTTGGTGGGGATACAAGGATATGGAAGTTGGTAGGGATAAAAGGATATGGAAGTTGGTGGGGATACAAGGATATGGAAGTTGGTGGGGATACAAGGATATGGAAATTGGTGGGGATACAAGGATATGGAAGTTGGTGGGGATACAAGGATATGGAAGTTGGTAGGTTGGTAGGGATACAAGGATATGGAAGTTGGTAGGGATACGGGGATATGGAAGTTGGTAGGGATACAGGGATATGGAAGTTGGTGGGATACAAGAATATGGAAGTTGGTGGGGATACAAGGATATGGAAGATTGTGGGGATACAAGGATATGGAAATTGGTTGTGATACAAGGATATGGAAATTGGTTGTGATACAGGAATATGGAAGTTGGTGGGGATACAAGGATATGGAAGTTGGTGGGGATACAAGGACATGGAAATCGGTTGTGATACAGGGATATGGAAGTTGGTGGGGATGCAAGGATATGGAAGTTGGTGGGCATACAAGGATATGGAAGTTGGTGGGGATACAAGGATATGGAAGTTGGTGGGGATACAAGGATATGGAAGTTGGTGGGGATACAAGGATATGGAAGTTGGTAGGGATACACGGATATGGAAGTTGGTGGGGATACAAGGATATGGAAGTTGGTGGGGATACAAAGATATGGAAGTTGGTGGGGATACAAGGATATGGAAGTTGGTGGGGATACAAGGATATGGAAGTTGGTGGGGATACAAGGATATGGAAGTTGGTGGGGATACAAGGATATGGAAGTTGGTGGGGATACAAGGATATGGAAGTTGGTAGGGATACATGGATTTGGATGTTGGTGGGGATACAAGGATATGGAAGTTGGTGGGGATACAAGGATACGGAAGTTGGTGGGGATACAAGGATATGGAAGTTGGTGGGGATACAAGGATATGGAAGTTGGTGGGGATACAAGGATATGGAAGTTGGTGGGGATACAAGGATATGGAAGTTGGTGGGGATACAAGGACATGGAAATTGGTTGTGATACAGGGATATGGAAGTTGGTGGGGATGCAAGGATATGGAAGTTGGTGGGGATACAAGGATATGGAAGTTGGTGGGGATACAAGGATATGGAAGTTGGTGGGGATACAAGGATATGGAAGTTGGTGGGGATACAAGGATATGGAAGTTGGTAGGGATACACGGATATGGAAGTTGGTGGGAATACAAGGATATGGAAGTTGGTGGGGATACAAAGATATGGACGTTGGTGGGGATACAAGGATATGGAAGTTGGTGGGGATACAAGGATATGGAAGTTGGTGGGGATACAAGGATATGGAAGTTGGTAGGGATACAAGGATATGGAAGTTGGTGGGGATACAAGGATATGGAAGTTGGTAGGGATACACGGATTTGGAAGTTGGTGGGGATACAAGGATATGGAAGTTGGTGGGGATACAAGGATATGGAAGTTGGTAGGGATACAAGGATATGGAAGTTGGTGGGGATACAAGGATATGGAAGTTGGTGGGGATACAAGGATATGGAAGTTGGTGGGGATACAAGGATATGGAAGTTGGTGGGGATACAAGGATATGGAAGTTGGTGGGAATACAAGGATATGGAAATTGGTTGTGATACAAGGATATGGAAATTGGTTGTGATACAAGGATATGGAAGTTGGTGGGGATGCAAGGATATGGAAGATGGTGGGGATACAAGGATATAGAAGTTGGTGGGGATACAGGGATATGGAAGTTGGTGGGGATACAAGGATATGGAAGTTGGTGCGGATAAAAGGATATGGAAGTTGGTGGGGATACAGGGATATGGAAGTTGGTGGGGATACAAGGATAGGGAAGTTGGTGGGGATACAAGGATAGGGAAGTTGGTGGGGATACAAGGATATGGAAGTTGGTGGGGATACAAGGATATGGAAGTTGGTGGGGATACAAGGATATGGAAGTTGGTGGGGATACAAGGATATGGAAGTTGGTGGGGATACAAGGATATGGAAGTTGGTGGGGATACAAGGATATGGAAGTTGGTGGGAATACAAGGATATGGAAATTGGTTGTGATACAAGGATATGGAAATTGGTTGTGATACAAGGATATGGAAGTTGGTGGGGATGCAAGGATATGGAAGATGGTGGGGATACAAGGATATAGAAGTTGGTGGGGATACAGGGATATGGAATTTGGTGGGGATACAAGGATATGGAAGTTGGTGGGGATAAAAGGATATGGAAGTTGGTGGGGATACAGGGATATGGAAGTTGGTGGGGATACAAGGATATGGAAGTTGGTGGGGATACAAGGATATGGAAGTTGGTGGGGATACAAGGATATGGAAGTTGGTGGGGATACAAGGATATGGAAGTTGGTGGGGATACAAGGATATGGAAGTTGGTGGGGATACAAGGATATGGAAGTTGGTGGGGATACAAGGATATGGAAGATGGTGGGGATACAAGGATATGGAAGTTGGTGGGGATACAAGGATATGGAAGTTGGTGGGGATACAAGGATATGGAAGTTGGTGGGGATACAAGGATATGGAAGTTGGTGGGGATACAAGGATATGGAAGATGGTGGGGATACAAGGATATGGAAGTTGGTGGGGACACAAGAATATGGAAGATGGTGGGGATACAAGGATATGGAAGTTGGTGGGGATACAAGGATATGGAAGATGGTGGGGATACAAGGATATGGAAGTTGGTGGGGATACAAGGATATGGAAGTTGGTGGGGATACAAGAATATGGAAGTTGGTGGGGATACAAGGATATGGAAGTTGGTGGGGATACCAGGATATGGAAGATGGTGGGGATACAAGGATATGGAAGTTGGTGGGGATACAAGGATATGGAAGTTGGTGGGGATACAAGGATATGGAAGATGGTGGGGATACAAGGATATGGAAGTTGGTGGGGATACAAGGATATGGAAGTTGGTGGGGATACAAGGATATGGAAGTTGGTGGGGACACAAGGATATGGAAGTTGGTGGGGATACAAGGATATGGAAGTTGGTGGGGATACAAGGATATGGAAGTTGGTGGGGATACAAGGATATGGAAGTTGGTGGGGATACAAGGATATGGAAGTTGGTGGGGATACAAGGATATGGAAGTTAGTGGGGACACAAGGATATGGAAGTTGGTGGGGATACAAAGATATGGAAGTTGGTGGGGATACAAGGATATGGAAGTTGGTGGGGATACAAGGATATGGAAGTTGGTGGGGATACAAGGATATGGAAGTTGGTGGGGATACAAGGATATGGAAGTTGGTAGGGATACACGGATTTGGAAGTTGGTGGGGATACAAGGATATGGAAGTTGGTGGGGATACAAGGATACGGAAGTTGGTGGGGATACAAGGATATGGAAGTTTGTGGGGATACAAGGATATGGAAGTTGGTGGGGATACAAGGATATGGAAGTTGGTGGGGATACAAGGATATGGAAGTTGGTGGGGATACAAGGATATGGAAGTTGGTGGGGATACAAGGACATGGAAATTGGTTGTGATACAGGGATATGGAAGTTGGTGGGGATGCAAGGATATGGAAGTTGGTGGGGATACAAGGATATGGAAGTTGGTGGGGATACAAGGATATGGAAGTTGGTGGGGATACAAGGATATGGAAGTTGGTGGGGATACAAGGATATGGAAGTTGGTAGGGATACACGGATATGGAAGTTGGTGGGGATACAAGGATATGGAAGTTGGTGGGGATACAAAGATATGGAAGTTGGTGGGGATACAAGGATATGGAAGTTGGTGGGGATACAAGGATATGGAAGTTGGTGGGGATACAAGGATATGGAAGTTGGTGGGGATACAAGGATATGGAAGTTGGTGGGGATACAATGATATGGAAGTTGGTAGGGATACACGGATTTGGAAGTTGGTGGGGATACAAGGATATGGAAGTTGGTGGGGATACAAGGATATGGAAGTTGGTATGGATACAAGGATATGGAAGTTGGTGGGGATACAAGGATATGGAAGTTGGTGGGGATACAAGGATATGGAAGTTGGAGGGGATACAAGGATATGGAAGTTGGTGGGAATACAAGGATATGGAAATTGGTTGTGATACAAGGATATGGAAATTGGTTGTGATACAAGGATATGGAAGTTGGTGGGGATGCAAGGATATGGAAGATGGTGGGGATACAAGGATATAGAAGTTGGTGGGGATACAGGGATATGGAAGTTGGTGGGGATACAAGGATATGAAAGTTGGTGGGGATAAAAGGATATGGAAGTTGGTGGGGATACAGGCATATGGAAGTTGGTGGGTATACAAGGATATGGAAGTTGGTGGGGATACAAGGATATGGAAGTTGGTGGGGATACAAGGATATGGAAGTTGGTGGGGATACAAGGATATGGAAGTTGGTGGGGATACAAGGATATGGAAGTTGGTGGGGATACAAGGATATGGAAGTTGGTGGGGATACAAGGATATGGAAGATGGTGGGGATACAAGGATATGAAAGTTGGTGGGGACACAAGGATATGGACTATGGTGGGGATACAAGGATATGGAAGTTGGTGGGGATACAAGGATATGGAAGATGGTGGGGATACAAGGATATGGAAGTTGGTGGGGATACAAGGATATGGAAGTTGGTGGGGATACAAGGATATGGAAGTTGGTGGGGATACCAGGATATGGAAGATGGTGGGGATACAAGGATATGGAAGTTGGTGGGGATACAAGGATATGGAAGATGGTGGGGATACAAGGATATGGAAGTTGGTGGGGATACAAGGATATGGAAGTTGGTGGGGATACAAGGATATGGAAGTTGGTGGGGACACAAGGATATGGAAGTTGGTGGGGATACAAGGATATGGAAGTTGGTGGGGATACAAGGATATGGAAGTTGGTGGGGATACAAGGATATGGAAGTTGGTGGGGATACAAGGATATGGAAGTTGGTGGGGATACAAGGATATGGAAGTTGGTGGGGATACAAGGATATGGAAGTTGGTGGGGATACAAGGATATGGAAGTTGGTGGGGATACAAGGATATGGAAGTTGGTGGGGATACAAGGATATGGAAGTTGGTGGGGATACAAGGATATGGAAGTTGGTAGGGATACACGGATTTGGAAGTTGGTGGGGATACAAGGATATGGAAGTTGGTAGGGATACAAGGATACGGAAGTTGGTGGGGATACAAGGATATGGAAGTTTGTGGGGATACAAGGATATGGAAGTTGGTGGGGATACAAGGATATGGAAGTTGGTGGGGATACAAGGATATGGAAGTTGGTGGGGATACAAGGACATGGAAATTGGTTGTGATACAGGGATATGGAAGTTGGTGGGGATGCAAGGATATGGAAGTTGGTGGGGATATAAGGATATGGAAGTTGGTGGGGATACAAGGATATGGAAGTTGGTGGGGATACAAGGATATGGAAGTTGGTGGGGATACAAGGATATGGAAGTTGGTGGGGATACAAGGATATGGAAGTTGGTAGGGATACACGGATATGGAAGTTGGTGGGGATACAAGGATATGGAAGTTGGTGGGGATACAAAGATATGGAAGTTGGTGGGGATACAAGGATATGGAAGTTGGTGGGGATACAAGGATATGGAAGTTGGTGGGGATACAAGGATATGGAAGTTGGTAGGGATACAAGGATATGGAAGTTGGTGGGGATAAAAGGATATGGAAGTTGGTAGGGATACACGGATTTGGAAGTTGGTGGGGATACAAGGATATGGAAGTTGGTGGGGATACAAGGATATGGAAGTTGGTAGGGATACAAGGATATGGAAGTTGGTGGGGATACAAGGATATGGAAGTTGGTGGGGATACAAGGATATGGAAGTTGGTGGGGATACAAGGATATGGAAGTTGGTGGGGATACAAGGATATGGAAGTTGGTAGGGATACACGGATTTGGAAGTTGGTGGGGATACAAGGATATGGAAGTTGGTGGGGATACAAGGATACGGAAGTTGGTGGGGATACAAGGATATGGAAGTTTGTGGGGATACAAGGATATGGAAGTTGGTGGGGATACAAGGATATGGAAGTTGGTGGGGATACAAGGATATGGAAGTTGGTGGGGATACAAGGACATGGAAATTGGTTGTGATACAGGGATATGGAAGTTGGTGGGGATGCAAGGATATGGAAGTTGGTGGGGATACAAGGATATGGAAGTTGGTGGGGATACAAGGATATGGAAGTTGATGGGGATACAAGGATATGGAAGTTGGTGGGGATACAAGGATATGGAAGTTGGTGGGGATACAAGGATATGGAAGTTGGTAGGGATACACGGATATGGAAGTTGGTGGGGATACAAGGATATGGAAGTTGGTGGGGATACAAAGATATGGAAGTTGGTGGGGATACAAGGATATGGAAGTTGGTGGGGATACAAGGATATGGAAGTTGGTGGGGATACAAGGATATGGAAGTTGGTAGGGATACAAGGATATGGAAGTTGGTGGGGATAAAAGGATATGGAAGTTGGTAGGGATACACGGATTTGGAAGTTGGTGGGGATACAAGGATATGGAAGTTGGTGGGGATACAAGGATATGGAAGTTGGTAGGGATACAAGGATATGGAAGTTGGTGGGGATACAAGGATATGGAAGTTGGTGGGGATACAAGGATATGGAAGTTGGTGGGGATACAAGGATATGGAAGTTGGTGGGGATACAAGGATATGGAAGTTGGTGGGGATACAAGGATATGGAAGTTGGTGGGAATACAAGGATATGGAAATTGGTTGTGATACAAGGATATGGAAATTGGTTGTGATACAAGGATATGGAAGTTGGTGGGGATGCAAGGAGATGGAAGATGGTGGGGATACAAGGATATGGAAGTTGGTGGGGATACAAGGATATGGACAAGGATATGGAAGTTGGTGGGGATACAAGGATATGGAAGTTGGTGGGGATACAGGGATATGGTAGGTTGGTGGGGATACAAGGATATGGAAGTTGGTGGGGATAAAAGGATATGGAAGTTGGTGGGGATACAGGGATATGGAAGTTGGTGGGGATACAAGGATATGGAAGTTGGTGGGGATACAAGGATATGGAAGTTGGTGGGGATACAAGGATATGGAAGTTGGTGGGGATACAAGGATATGGAAGTTGGTGGGGATACAAGGATATGGAAGTTGGTGGGGATACAAGGATATGGAAGTTGGTGGGGATACAAGGATATGGAAGTTGGTGGGGATACAAGGATATGGAAGATGGTGGGGATACAAGGATATGGAAGTTGGTGGGGATACAAGGATATGGAAGTTGGTGGGGATACAAGGATATGGAAGTTGGTGGGGATACAAGGATATGGAAGTTGGTGGGGATACAAGGATATGGAAGATGGTGGGGATACAAGGATATGGAAGTTGGTGGGGACACAAGGATATGGAAGTTGGTGGGGACACAAGGATATGGAAGTTGGTAGGGATACAAGGATATGGAAGATGGTGGGGATACAAGGATATGGAAGTTGGTGGGGATACAAGGATATGGACAAGGATATGGAAGTTGGTGGGGATACAAGGATATGGAAGTTGGTGGGGATACCAGGATATGGAAGATGGTGGGGATACAAGGATATGGAAGTTGGTGGGGATACAAGGATATGGAAGTTGGTGGGGATACAAGGATATGGAAGATGGTGGGGATACAAGGATATGGAAGTTGGTGGGGATACAAGGATATGGAAGTTGGTGGGGATACAAGGATATGGAAGTTGGTGGGGACACAAGGATATGGAAGTTGGTGGGGATACAAGGATATGGAAGTTGGTGGGGACACAAGGATATGGAAGTTGGTGGGAATACCAGGATATGGAAGATGGTGGGGATACAAGGATATGGAAGTTGGTGGGGACACAAGGATATGGAAGATGGTGGGGATACAAGGATATGGAAGTTGGTGGGGATACAAGGATATGGAAGTTGGTGGGGATACAAGGACATGGAAATTGGTTGTGATACAGGGATATGGAAGTTGGTGGGGATGCAAGGATATGGAAGTTGGTGGGGATACAAGGATATGGAAGTTGGTGGGGATACAAGGATATGGAAGTTGGTGGGGATACAAGGATATGGAAGTTGGTAGGGATACACGGATATGGAAGTTGGTGGGGATACAAGGATATGGAAGTTGGTGGGGATACAAAGATATGGAAGTTGGTGGGGATACAAGGATATGGAAGTTGGTGGGGAAACAAGGATATGGAAGTTGGTGGGGATACAAGGATATGGAAGTTGGTGGGGATACAAGGATATGGAAGTTGGTGGGGATACAAGGATATGGAAGTTGGTAGGGATACACGTATTTGGAAGTTGGTGGGGATACAAGGATATGGAAGTTGGTGGGGATACAAGGATATGGAAGTTGGTATGGATACAAGGATATGGAAGTTGGTGGGGATACAAGGATATGGAAGTTGGTGGGGATACAAGGATATGGAAGTTGGTGGGGATACAAGGATATGGAAGTTGGTGGGGATACAAGGATATGGAAGTTGGTGGGAATACAAGGATATGGAAATTGGTTGTGATACAAGGATATGGAAATTGGTTGTGATACAAGGATATGGAAGTTGGTGGGGATACCAGGATATGGAAGATGGTGGGGATACAAGGATATGGAAGTTGGTGGGGATACAAGGATATGGAAGATGGTGGGGATACAAGGATATGGAAGTTGGTGGGGATACAAGGATATGGAAGTTGGTGGGGATACAAGGATATGGAAGTTGGTGGGGACACAAGAATATGGAAGATGGTGGGGATACAAGGATATGGAAGTTGGTGGGGATACAAGGATATGGAAGATGGTGGGGATACAAGGATATGGAAGTTGGTGGGGATACAAGGATATGGAAGTTGGTGGGGATACAAGAATATGGAAGTTGGTGGGGATACAAGGATATGGAAGTTGGTGGGGATACCAGGATATGGAAGATGGTGGGGATACAAGGATATGGAAGTTGGTGGGGATACAAGGATATGGAAGTTGGTGGGGATACAAGGATATGGAAGATGGTGGGGATACAAGGATATGGAAGGTGGTGGGGATACAAGGATATGGAAGTTGGTGGGGATACAAGGATATGGAAGTTGGTGGGGACACAAGGATATGGAAGTTGGTGGGGATACAAGGATATGGAAGTTGGTGGGGATACAAGGATATGGAAGTTGGTGGGGATACAAGGATATGGAAGTTGGTGGGGATACAAGGATATGGAAGTTGGTGGGGATACAAGGATATGGAAGTTAGTGGGGACACAAGGATATGGAAGTTGGTGGGGATACAAAGATATGGAAGTTGGTGGGGATACAAGGATATGGAAGTTGGTGGGGATACAAGGATATGGAAGTTGGTGGGGATACAAGGATATGGAAGTTGGTGGGGATACAAGGATATGGAAGTTGGTAGGGATACACGGATTTGGAAGTTGGTGGGGATACAAGGATATGGAAGTTGGTGGGGATACAAGGATACGGAAGTTGGTGGGGATACAAGGATATGGAAGTTTGTGGGGATACAAGGATATGGAAGTTGGTGGGGATACAAGGATATGGAAGTTGGTGGGGATACAAGGATATTGAAGTTGGTGGGGATACAAGGATATGGAAGTTGGTGGGGATACAAGGACATGGAAATTGTTTGTGATACAGGGATATGGAAGTTGGTGGGGATGCAAGGATATGGAAGTTGGTGGGGATACAAGGATATGGAAGTTGGTGGGGATACAAGGATATGGAAGTTGGTGGGGATACAAGGATATGGAAGTTGGTGGGGATACAAGGATATGGAAGTTGGTAGGGATACACGGATATGGAAGTTGGTGGGGATACAAGGATATGGAAGTTGGTGGGGATACAAAGATATGGAAGTTGGTGGGGATACAAGGATATGGAAGTTGGTGGGGATACAAGGATATGGAAGTTGGTGGGGATACAAGGATATGGAAGTTGGTGGGGATACAAGGATATGGAAGTTGGTGGGGATACAATGATATGGAAGTTGGTAGGGATACACGGATTTGGAAGTTGGTGGGGATACAAGGATATGGAAGTTGGTGGGGATACAAGGATATGGAAGTTGGTATGGATACAAGGATATGGAAGTTGGTGGGGATACAAGGATATGGAAGTTGGTGGGGATACAAGGATATGGAAGTTGGTGGGGATACAAGGATATGGAAGTTGGTGGGAATACAAGGATATGGAAATTGGTTGTGATACAAGGATATGGAAATTGGTTGTGATACAAGGATATGGAAGTTGGTGGGGATGCAAGGATATGGAAGATGGTGGGGATACAAGGATATAGAAGTTGGTGGGGATACAGGGATATGGAAGTTGGTGGGGATACAAGGATATGAAAGTTGGTGGGGATAAAAGGATATGGAAGTTGGTGGGGATACAGGGATATGGAAGTTGGTGGGTATACAAGGATATGGAAGTTGGTGGGGATACAAGGATATGGAAGTTGGTGGGGATACAAGGATATGGAAGTTGGTGGGGATACAAGGATATGGAAGTTGGTGGGGATACAAGGATATGGAAGTTGGTGGGGATACAAGGATATGGAAGTTGGTGGGGATACAAGGATATGGAAGATGGTGGGGATACAAGGATATGAAAGTTGGTGGGGACACAAGGATATGGACTATGGTGGGGATACAAGGATATGGAAGTTGGTGGGGATACAAGGATATGGAAGATGGTGGGGATACAAGGATATGGAAGTTGGTGGGGATACAAGGATATGGAAGTTGGTGGGGATACAAGGATATGGAAGTTGGTGGGGATACCAGGATATGGAAGATGGTGGGGATACAAGGATATGGAAGTTGGTGGGGATACAAGGATATGGAAGATGGTGGGGATACAAGGATATGGAAGTTGGTGGGGATACAAGGATATGGAAGTTGGTGGGGATACAAGGATATGGAAGTTGGTGGGGACACAAGGATATGGAAGTTGGTGGGGATACAAGGATATGGAAGTTGGTGGGGATACAAGGATATGGAAGTTGGTGGGGATACAAGGATATGGAAGTTGGTGGGGATACAAGGATATGGAAGTTGGTGGGGACACAAGGATATGGAAGTTGGTGGGGATACAAGGATATGGAAGTTGGTGGGGATACAAGGATATGGAAGTTGGTGGGGATACAAGGATATGGAAGTTGGTGGGGATACAAGGATATGGAAGTTGGTGGGGATACAAGGATATGGAAGTTGGTAGGGATACACGGATTTGGAAGTTGGTGGGGATACAAGGATATGGAAGTTGGTGGGGATACAAGGATACGGAAGTTGGTGGGGATACAAGGATATGGAAGTTTGTGGGGATACAAGGATATGGAAGTTGGTGGGGATACAAGGATATGGAAGTTGGTGGGGATACAATGATATGGAAGTTGGTGGGGATACAAGGACATGGAAAATGGTTGTGATACAGGGATATGGAAGTTGGTGGGGATGCAAGGATATGGAAGTTGGTGGGGATACAAGGATATGGAAGTTGGTGGGGATACAAGGATATGGAAGTTGGTGGGGATACAAGGATATGGAAGTTGGTGGGGATACAAGGATATGGAAGTTGGTGGGGATACAAGGATATGGAAGTTGGTAGGGATACACGGATATGGAAGTTGGTGGGGATACAAGGATATGGAAGTTGGTGGGGATACAAAGATATGGAAGTTGGTGGGGATACAAGGATATGGAAGTTGGTGGGGATACAAGGATATGGAAGTTGGTGGGGATACAAGGATATGGAAGTTGGTAGGGATACAAGGATATGGAAGTTGGTGGGGATAAAAGGATATGGAAGTTGGTAGGGATACACGGATTTGGAAGTTGGTGGGGATACAAGGATATGGAAGTTGGTGGGGATACAAGGATATGGAAGTTGGTAGGGATACACGGATATGGAAGTTGGTGGGGATACAAGGATATGGAAGTTGGTGGGGATACAAAGATATGGAAGTTGGTGGGGATACAAGGATATGGAAGTTGGTGGGGATACAAGGATATGGAAGTTGGTGGGGATACAAGGATATGGAAGTTGGTAGGGATACAAGGATATGGAAGTTGGTGGGGATAAAAGGATATGGAAGTTGGTAGGGATACACGGATTTGGAAGTTGGTGGGGATACAAGGATATGGAAGTTGGTGGGGATACAAGGATATGGAAGTTGGTAGGGATACAAGGATATGGAAGTTGGTGGGGATACAAGGATATGGAAGTTGGTGGGGATACAAGGATATGGAAGTTGGTGGGGATACAAGGATATGGAAGTTGGTGGGGATACAAGGATATGGAAGTTGGTGGGGATACAAGGATATGGAAGTTGGTGGGAATACAAGGATATGGAAATTGGTTGTGATACAAGGATATGGAAATTGGTTGTGATACAAGGATATGGAAGTTGGTGGGGATGCAAGGAGATGGAAGATGGTGGGGATACAAGGATATAGAAGTTGGTGGGGATACAGGGATATGGTAGGTTGGTGGGGATACAAGGATATGGAAGTTGGTGGGGATAAAAGGATATGGAAGTTGGTGGGGATACAGGGATATGGAAGTTGGTGGGGATACAAGGATATGGAAGTTGGTGGGGATACAAGGATATGGAAGTTGGTGGGGATACAAGGATATGGAAGTTGGTGGGGATACAAGGATATGGAAGTTGGTGGGGATACAAGGATATGGAAGTTGGTGGGGATACAAGGAGATATGGAAGTTGGTGGGGATACAAGGATATGGAAGTTGGTGGGGATACAAGGATATGGAAGATGGTGGGGATACAAGGAATATGGAAGTTGGTGGGGATACAAGGATATGGAAGTTGGTGGGGATACAAGGATATGGAAGTTGGTGGGATACAAGGATATGGAAGTTGGTGGGGATACAAGGATATGGGAAGATGGTAGTGGGGATACAAGGATATGGAAGTTGGTGGGGACACAAGGATATGGAAGTTGGTGGGGACACAAGGATATGGAAGTTGGTAGGGATACAAGGATATGGAAGATGGTGGGGATACAAGGATATGGAAGTTGGTGGGGATACAAGGATATGGACAAGGATATGGAAGTTGGTGGGGATACAAGGATATGGAAGTTGGTGGGATACCAGGATATGGAAGATGGTGGGGATACAAGGATATGGAAGTTGGTGGGGATACAAGGATATGGAAGTTGGTGGGGATACAAGGATATGGAAGATGGTGGGGATACAAGGATATGGAAGTTGGTGGGGATACAAGGATATGGAAGTTGGTGGGGATACAAGGATATGGAAGTTGGTGGGGACACAAGGATATGGAAGTTGGTGGGGATACAAGGATATGGAAGTTGGTGGGGACACAAGGATATGGAAGTTGGTGGGAATACCAGGATATGGAAGATGGTGGGGATACAAGGATATGGAAGTTGGTGGGGATACAAGGACATGGAAATTGGTTGTGATACAGGGATATGGAAGTTGGTGGGGATGCAAGGATATGGAAGTTGGTGGGGATACAAGGATATGGAAGTTGGTGGGGATACAAGGATATGGAAGTTGGTGGGGATACAAGGATATGGAAGTTGGTGGGGATACAAGGATATGGAAGTTGGTAGGGATACACGGATATGGAAGTTGGTGGGGATACAAGGATATGGAAGTTGGTGGGGATACAAAGATATGGAAGTTGGTGGGGATACAAGGATATGGAAGTTGGTGGGGAAACAAGGATATGGAAGTTGGTGGGGATACAAGGATATGGAAGTTGGTGGGGATACAAGGATATGGAAGTTGGTGGGGATACAAGGATATGGAAGTTGGTAGGGATACACGTATTTGGAAGTTGGTGGGGATACAAGGATATGGAAGTTGGTGGGGATACAAGGATATGGAAGTTGGTATGGATACAAGGATATGGAAGTTGGTGGGGATACAAGGATATGGAAGTTGGTGGGGATACAAGGATATGGAAGTTGGTGGGGATACAAGGATATGGAAGTTGGTGGGGATACAAGGATATGGAAGTTGGTGGAATACAAGGATATGGAAATTGGTTGTGATACAAGGATATGGAAATTGGTTGTGATACAAGGATATGGAAGTTGGTGGGGATGCAAGGATATGGAAGATGGTGGGGATACAAGGATATAGAAGTTGGTGGGGATACAGGGATATGGAAGTTGGTGGGGATACAAGGATATGGAAGTTGGTGGGGATAAAAGGATATGGAAGTTGGTGGGGATACAGGGATATGGAAGTTGGTGGGGATACAAGGATATGGAAGTTGGTGGGGATACAAGGATATGGAAGTTGGTGGGGATACAAGGATATGGAAGTTGGTGGGGATACAAGGATATGGAAGTTGGTGGGATACAAGGATATGGAAGTTGGTGGGGATACAAGGATATGGAAGTTGGTGGGATACAAGGATATGGAAGTTGGTGGGGATACAAGGATATGGAAGTTGGTGGGGATACAAGGATATGGAAGTTGGTGGGGATACAAGGATATGGAAGTTGGTGGGGATACAAGGATATGGAAGTTGGTGGGGATACAAGGATATGGAAGTTGGTCGGGATACAAGGATATGAAGTTGGTAGGGATACAAGGATATGGAAATTGGTTGTGATACAAGGATATGGAAATTGGTTGTGATACAAGGATATGGCAGTTGGTGGGATACAAGGATATGGAAGTTGGTAGGGATACGGGGATATGGAAGTTGGTGGGGATACAAGGATATGGAAGTTGGTGGGGATACAAGGATATGGAAGTTGGTAGGGATACAGGGATATGGAAGTTGGTATAGATACAGGGATATGGAAGTTGGTAGGGATACAGGGATATGGAAGTTGGTGGGGATACAAGGATATGGAAGTTGGTGGGGATACAAGGATATGGAAGTTGGTAGGTTGGAAGGGATACAAGGATATGGAAGTTGGTAGGGATACAGGGATATGGAAGTTGGTAGGGATATGGAAGTTGGTGGGGATACAATGATATGGAAGTTGGTAGGGATACAGGGATATGGAAGTTGGTAGGGATAAAAGGATATGGAAGTTGGTAGGTTGGTAGGGATACAAGGATATGGAAATTGGTAGGGATATAGGGATATGGAAGTTGGTAGGGATATGGAAGTTGGTGGGGATACAAGGATATGGAAGTTGGTGGGGATACAAGGATATGGAAGTTGGTAGGGATACAGGGATATGGAAGTTGGTAGGGATACAGGGATACAAGGATATGGAAGTTGGTGGGGATACAAGGATATGGAAGTTGGTAGGTTGGTAGGGATACAAGGATATGGAAGTTGGTAGGGATACGGGGATATGGAAGTTGGTAGGGATACAGGGATATGGAAGTTGGTGGGGATACAAGAATATGGAAGTTGGTGGGGATACAAGGATATGGAAGATTGTGGGGATACAAGGATATGGAAATTGGTTGTGATACAAGGATATGGAAATTGGTTGTAAAACAAGGATTTGGAAGTTGGTGGGGATACAAGGATATGGAAGTTGGTAGGGATACAAGGATATGGAAATTGGTTGTGATACAGGAATATGGAAGTTGGTGGGGATACAAGGATATGGAAGTCGGTGGGGATACAAGGATATGGAAATTGGGTGTGATACAAGGATATGGAAATTGGTTGTGATACAGGGATATGGAAGTTGGTGGGGATGCAAGGATATGGAAGTTGGTGGGGATACACGGATATGGAAGTTGGTGGGGATACAAGGATATGGAAGTTGGTGGGGAAACAAAGATATGGAAGTTGGTGGGGATACAAGGATATGGAAGTTGGTGGGAATACAAGGATATGGAAGTTGGTGGGGATACAAGGATATGGAAGTTGGTGGGGATACAAGGATATGGAAGTTGGTGGGGATACAAGGATATGGAAGTTGGTAGGGATACACGGATTTGGAAGTTGGTGGGGATACAAGGATATGTAAGTTGGTGGGGATACAAGGATATGGAAGTTGGTAGGGATACAAGGATATGGAAGTTGGTGGGGATACAAGGATATGGAAATTGGTGGGGATACAAGGATATGGAAGTTGGTAGGGATACAAGGATATGGAAGTTGGTAGGGATACGGGGATATGGAAGTTGGTAGGGATACAGGGATATGGAAGTTGGTGGGGATACAAGAATATGGAAGTTGGTGGGGATACAAGGATATGGAAGATTGTGGGGATACAAGGATATGGAAATTGGTTGTGATACAAGGATATGGAAATTGGTTGTAAAACAAGGATTTGGAAGTTGGTGGGGATACAAGGATATGGAAGTTGGTAGGGATACAAGGATATGGAAATTGGTTGTGATACAGGAATATGGAAGTTGGTGGGGATACAAGGATATGGAAGTCGGTGGGGATACAAGGATATGGAAATTGGGTGTGATACAAGGATATGGAAATTGGTTGTGATACAGGGATATGGAAGTTGGTGGGGATGCAAGTATATGGAAGTTGGTGGGGATACACGGATATGGAAGTTGGTGGGGATACAAGGATATGGAAGTTGGTGGGGATACAAAGATATGGAAGTTGGTGGGGATACAAGGATATGGAAGTTGGTGGGAATACAAGGATATGGAAGTTGGTGGGGATACAAGGATATGGAAGTTGGTGGGGATACAAGGATATGGAAGTTGGTGGGGATACAAGGATATGGAAGTTGGTAGGGATACACGGATTTGGAAGTTGGTGGAGATACAAGGATATGTAAGTTGGTGGGGATACAAGGATATGGAAGTTGGTAGGGATACAAGGATATGGAAGTTGGTGGGGATACAAGGATATGGAAGTTGGTGGGGATACAAGGATATGGAAATTGGTGGGGATACAAGGATATGGAAGTTGGTGGGGATACAAGGATATGGAAGTTGGTAGGTTGGTAGGGATACAAGGATATGGAAGTTGGTAGGGATACGGGGATATGGAAGTTGGTAGGGATACAGGGATATGGAAGTTGGTGGGATACAAGAATATGGAAGTTGGTGGGGATACAAGGATATGGAAGATTGTGGGATACAAGGATATGGAAATTGGTTGTGATACAAGGATATGGAAATTGGTTGTGATACAGGAATATGGAAGTTGGTGGGGATACAAGGATATGGAAGTTGGTGGGGATACAAGGACATGGAAATTGGTTGTGATACAGGGATATGGAAGTTGGTGGGGATGCAAGGATATGGAAGTTGGTGGGGATACAAGGATATGGAAGTTGGTGGGGATACAAGGATATGGAAGTTGGTGGGGATACAAGGATATGGAAGTTGGTGGGGATACAAGGATATGGAAGTTGGTAGGGATACACGGATATGGAAGTTGGTGGGGATACAAGGATATGGAAGTTGGTGGGGATACAAAGATATGGAAGTTGGTGGGGATACAAGGATATGGAAGTTGGTGGGGATACAAGGATATGGAAGTTGGTGGGGATACAAGGATATGGAAGTTGGTGGGGATACAAGGATATGGAAGTTGGTGGGGATACAAGGATATGGAAGTTGGTAGGGATACATGGATTTGGAAGTTGGTGGGGATACAAGGATATGGAAGTTGGTGGGGATACAAGGATACGGAAGTTGGTGGGGATACAAGGATATGGAAGTTGGTGGGGATACAAGGATATGGAAGTTGGTGGGGATACAAGGATATGGAAGTTGGTGGGGATACAAGGATATGGAAGTTGGTGGGGATACAAGGATATGGAAGTTGGTGGGGATACAAGGACATGGAAATTGGTTGTGATACAGGGACATGGAAGTTGGTGGGGATGCAAGGATATGGAAGTTGGTGGGGATACAAGGATATGGAAGTTGGTGGGGATACAAGGATATGGAAGTTGGTGGGGATACAAGGATATGGAAGTTGGTGGGGATACAAGGATATGGAAGTTGGTAGGGATACACGGATATGGAAGTTGGTGGGGATACAAGGATATGGAAGTTGGTGGGGATACAAAGATATGGAAGTTGGTGGGGATACAAGGATATGGAAGTTGGTGGGGATACAAGGATATGGAAGTTGGTGGGGATACAAGGATATGGAAGTTGGTAGGGATACAAGGATATGGAAGTTGGTGGGGATACAAGGATATGGAAGTTGGTAGGGATACACGGATTTGGAAGTTGGTGGGGATACAAGGATATGGAAGTTGGTGGGGATACAAGGATATGGAAGTTGGTAGGGATACAAGGATATGGAAGTTGGTGGGGATACAAGGATATGGAAGTTGGTGGGGATACAAGGATATGGAAGTTGGTGGGGATACAAGGATATGGAAGTTGGTGGGGATACAAGGATATGGAAGTTGGTGGGAATACAAGGATATGGAAATTGGTTGTGATACAAGGATATGGAAATTGGTTGTGATACAAGGATATGGAAGTTGGTGGGGATGCAAGGATATGGAAGATGGTGGGGATACAAGGATATAGAAGTTGGTGGGGATACAGGGATATGGAAGTTGGTGGGGATGCAAGGATATGGAAGTTGGTGCAGATAAAAGGATATGGAAGTTGGTGGGGATACAGGGATATGGAAGTTGGTGGGGATACAAGGATATGGAAGTTGGTGGGGATACAAGGATAGGGAAGTTGGTGGGGATACAAGGATATGGAAGTTGGTGGGGATACAAGGATATGGAAGTTGGTGGGGATGCAAGGATATGGAAGTTGGTGGGGATACAAGGATATGGAAGTTGGTGGGGATACAAGGATATGGAAGTTGGTGGAGATACAAGGATATGGAAGTTGGTGGGGATACAAGGATATGGAAGTTGGTAGGGATACACGGATATGGAAGTTGGTGGGGATACAAGGATATGGAAGTTGGTGGGGATACAAAGATATGGAAGTTGGTGGGGATACAAGGATATGGAAGTTGGTGGGGATACAAGGATATGGAAGTTGGTGGGGATACAAGGATATGGAAGTTGGTGGGGATACAAGGATATGGAAGTTGGTGGGGATACAAGGATATGGAAGTTGGTAGGGATACACGGATTTGGAAGTTGGTGGGGATACAAGGATATGGAAGTTGGTGGGGATACAAGGATATGGAAGTTGGTATGGATACAAGGATATGGAAGTTGGTGGGGATACAAGGATATGGAAGTTGGTGGGGATACAAGGATATGGAAGTTGGTGGGGATACAAGGATATGGAAGTTGGTGGGGATACAAGGATATGGAAGTTGGTGGGGATACAAGGATATGGAAGTTGGTGGGAATACAAGGATATGGAAATTGGTTGTGATACAAGGATATGGAAATTGGTTGTGATACAAGGATATGGAAGTTGGTGGGGATGCAAGGATATGGAAGATGGTGGGGATACAAGGATATAGAAGTTGGTGGGGATACAGGGATATGGAAGTTGGTGGGGATACAAGGATATGGAAGTTGGTGGGGATAAAAGGATATGGAAGTTGGTGGGGATACAGGGATATGGAAGTTGGTGGGGATACAAGGATATGGAAGTTGGTGGGGATACAAGGATATGGAAGTTGGTGGGGATACAAGGATATGGAAGTTGGTGGGGATACAAGGATATGGAAGTTGGTGGGGTTACAAGGATATGGAAGTTGGTGGGGATACAAGGATATGGAAGATGGTGGGGATACAAGGATATGGAAGTTGGTGGGGATACAAGGATATGGAAGTTGGTGGGGATACAAGGATATGGAAGTTGGTGGGGATACAAGGATATGGAAGTTGGTGGGGATACAAGGATATGGAAGATGGTGGGGATACAAGGATATGGAAGTTGGTGGGGACACAAGAATATGGAAGATGGTGGGGATACAAGGATATGGAAGTTGGTGGGGATACAAGGATATGGAAGATGGTGGGGATACAAGGATATGGAAGTTGGTGGGGATACAAGGATATGGAAGTTGGTGGGGATACAAGAATATGGAAGTTGGTGGGGATACAAGGATATGGAAGTTGGTGGGGATACCAGGATATGGAAGATGGTGGGGATACAAGGATATGGAAGTTGGTGGGGATACAAGGATATGGAAGATGGTGGGGATACAAGGATATGGAAGTTGGTGGGGATACAAGGATATGGAAGTTGGTGGGGATACAAGGATATGGAAGTTGGTGGGGACACAAGGATATGGAAGTTGGTGGGGATACAAGGATATGGAAGTTGGTGGGGATACAAGGATATGGAAGTTGGTGGGGATACAAGGATATGGAAGTTGGTGGGGATACAAGGATATGGAAGTTGGTGGGGATACAAGGATATGGAAGTTGGTGGGGATACAAGGATATGGAAGTTGGTAGGGATACAAGGATATGGAAGTTGGTGGGGATACAAGGATATGGAAGTTGGTGGGGATACAAGGATATGGAAGTTGGTGGGGATACAAGGATATGGAAGTTGGTGGGGATACAAGGATATGGAAGTTGGTGGGAATACAAGGATATGGAAATTGGTTGTGATACAAGGATATGGAAATTGGTTGTGATACAAGGATATGGAAGTTGGTGGGGATGCAAGGATATGGAAGATGGTGGGGATACAAGGATATAGAAGTTGGTGGGGATACAGGGATATGGAAGTTGGTGGGGATACAAGGATATGGAAGTTGGTGCAGATAAAAGGATATGGAAGTTGGTGGGGATACAGGGATATGGAAGTTGGTGGGGATACAAGGATATGGAAGTTGGTGGGGATACAAGGATAGGGAAGTTGGTGGGGATACAAGGATATGGAAGTTGGTGGGGATACAAGGATATGGAAGTTGGTGGGGATGCAAGGATATGGAAGTTGGTGGGGATACAAGGATATGGAAGTTGGTGGGGATACAAGGATATGGAAGTTGGTGGAGATACAAGGATATGGAAGTTGGTGGGGATACAAGGATATGGAAGTTGGTAGGGATACACGGATATGGAAGTTGGTGGGGATACAAGGATATGGAAGTTGGTGGGGATACAAAGATATGGAAGTTGGTGGGGATACAAGGATATGGAAGTTGGTGGGGATACAAGGATATGGAAGTTGGTGGGGATACAAGGATATGGAAGTTGGTGGGGATACAAGGATATGGAAGTTGGTGGGGATACAAGGATATGGAAGTTGGTAGGGATACACGGATTTGGAAGTTGGTGGGGATACAAGGACATGGAAGTTGGTGGGGATACAAGGATATGGAAGTTGGTATGGATACAAGGATATGGAAGTTGGTGGGGATACAAGGATATGGAAGTTGGTGGGGATACAAGGATATGGAAGTTGGTGGGGATACAAGGATATGGAAGTTGGTGGGGATACAAGGATATGGAAGTTGGTGGGGATACAAGGATATGGAAGTTGGTGGGAATACAAGGATATGGAAATTGGTTGTGATACAAGGATATGGAAATTGGTTGTGATACAAGGATATGGAAGTTGGTGGGGATGCAAGGATATGGAAGATGGTGGGGATACAAGGATATAGAAGTTGGTGGGGATAGAGGGATATGGAAGTTGGTGGGGATACAAGGATATGGAAGTTGGTGGGGATAAAAGGATATGGAAGTTGGTGGGGATACAGGGATATGGAAGTTGGTGGGGATACAAGGATATGGAAGTTGGTGGGGATACAAGGATATGGAAGTTGGTGGGGATACAAGGATATGGAAGTTGGTGGGGATACAAGGATATGGAAGTTGGTGGGGTTACAAGGATATGGAAGTTGGTGGGGATACAAGGATATGGAAGATGGTGGGGATACAAGGATATGGAAGTTGGTAGGGATACACGGATTTGGAAGTTGGTGGGGATACAAGGACATGGAAGTTGGTGGGGATACAAGGATATGGAAGTTGGTATGGATACAAGGATATGGAAGTTGGTGGGGATACAAGGATATGGAAGTTGGTGGGGATACAAGGATATGGAAGTTGGTGGGGATACAAGGATATGGAAGTTGGTGGGGATACAAGGATATGGAAGTTGGTGGGGATACAAGGATATGGAAGTTGGTGGGAATACAAGGATATGGAAATTGGTTGTGATACAAGGATATGGAAATTGGTTGTGATACAAGGATATGGAAGTTGGTGGGGATGCAAGGATATGGAAGATGGTGGGGATACAAGGATATGGAAGTTGGTGGGGATACAAGGATATGGAAGTTGGTGGGGATACAAGGATATGGAAGTTGGTGGGGATACAAGGATATGGAAGTTGGTGGGGTTACAAGGATATGGAAGATGGTGGGGATACAAGAATATGGAAGTTGGTGGGGATACAAGGATATGGAAGTTGGTGGGGATACCAGGATATGGAAGATGGTGGGGATACAAGGATATGGAAGTTGGTGGGGATACAAGGATATGGAAGTTGGTAGGGATACACGGATATGGAAGTTGGTGGGGATACAAGGATATGGAAGTTGGTAGGGATACACGGATATGGAAGTTGGTGGGGATACAAGGATATGGAAGTTGGTGGGGATACAAAGATATGGAAGTTGGTGGGGATACAAGGATATGGAAGTTGGTGGGGATACAAGGATATGGAAGTTGGTGGGGATACAAGGATATGGAAGTTGGTGGGGATACAAGGATATGGAAGTTGGTGGGGATACAATGATATGGAAGTTGGTAGGGATACACGGATTTGGAAGTTGGTGGGGATACAAGGATATGGAAGTTGGTGGGGATACAAGGATATGGAAGTTGGTATGGATACAGGGATATGGAAGTTGGTGGGGATACAAGGATATGGAAGTTGGTGGGGATACAAGGATATGGAAGTTGGTGGGGATACAAGGATATGGAAGTTGGTGGGGATACAAGGATATGGAAGTTGGTGGGGATACAAGGATATGGAAGTTGGTGGGGATACAAGGATATGGAAGTTGGTGGGGATACAAGGATATGGAAGTTGGTGGGGATACAAGGATATGGAAGTTGGTGGGGATACAAGGATATGGAAGATGGTGGGGATACAAGGATGTGAAAGTTGGTGGGGACACAAGGATATGGACTATGGTGGGGATACAAGGATATGGAAGTTGGTGGGGATACAAGGATATGGAAGATGGTGGGGATACAAGGATATGGAAGTTGGTGGGGATACAAGGATATGGAAGTTGGTGGGGATACAAGGATATGGAAGTTGGTGGGGATACCAGGATATGGAAGATGGTGGGGATACAAGGATATGGAAGTTGGTGGGGATACAAGGATATGGAAGATGGTGGGGATACAAGGATATGGAAGTTGGTGGGGATACAAGGATATGGAAGTTGGTGGGGATACAAGGATATGGAAGTTGGTGGGTACACAAGGATATGGAAGATGGTGGGGATACAAGGATATGGAAGTTGGTGGGGATACAAAGATATAAAAGTTGGTGGGGATACAAGGATATGGAAGTTGGTGGGGATACAAGGATATGGAAGTTGGTGGGGATACAAGGATATGGAAGTTGGTGGGGATACAAGGATATGGAAGTTGGTGGGGATACAAGGATATGGAAGTTGGTAGGGATACACGGATTTGGAAGTTGGTGGGGATACAAGGATATGGAAGTTGGTGGGGACACAAGGATATGGAAGTTGGTGGGGATACAAGGATATGGAAGTTGGTGGGGATACAAGGATATGGAAGTTGGTATGGATACAAGGATATGGAAGTTGGTGGGGATACAAGGATATGGAAGTTGGTGGGGATACAAGGATATGGAAGTTGGTGGGGATACAAGGATATGGAAGTTGGTGGGGACACAAGGATATGGAAGTTGGTGGGGATACAAGGATATGGAAGTTGGTGGGAATACAAGGATATGGAAATTGGTTGTGATACAAGGATATGGAAATTGGTTGTGATACAAGGATATGGAAGTTGGTGGGGATGCAAGGATATGGAAGATGGTGGGGATACAAGGATATAGAAGTTGGTGGGGATACAGGGATATGGAAGTTGGTGGGGATACAAGGATATGGAAGTTGGTGGGGATAAAAGGATATGGAAGTTGGTGGGGATACAGGGATATGGAAGTTGGTGGGGATACAAGGATATGGAAGTTGGTGGGGATACAAGGATATGGAAGTTGGTGGGGATACAAGGATATGGAAGTTGGTGGGGATACAAGGATATGGAAGTTGGTGGGGTTACAAGGATATGGAAGATGGTGGGGATACAAGAATATGGAAGTTGGTGGGGATACAAGGATATGGAAGTTGGTGGGGATACCAGGATATGGAAGATGGAAGATGGTGGGGATACAAGGATATGGAAGTTGGTGGGGATACAAGGATATGGAAGTTGGTGGGATACAAGGATATGGAAGATGGTGGGGATACAAGGATATGGAAGTTGGTGGGGATACAAGGATATGGAAGTTGGTGGGGATACAAGGATATGGAAGTTGGTGGGGACACAAGGACATGGAAGTTGGTGGGGATACAAGGATATGGAAGTTGGTGGGGATACAAGGATATGGAAGTTGGTGGGGATACAAGGATATGGAAGTTGGTGGGGATACAAGGATATGGAAGTTGGTGGGGATACAAGGATATGGAAGTTGGTGGGGACACAAGGATATGGAAGTTGGTGGGGATACAAGGATATGGAAGTTGGTGGGGATACAAGGATATGGAAGTTGGTGGGGATACAAGGATATGGAAGTTGGTGGGGATACAAGGATATGGAAGTTGGTGGGGATACAAGGATATGGAAGTTGGTAGGGATACACGGATTTGGAAGTTGGTGGGGATACAAGGATATGGAAGTTGGTGGGGATACAAGGATAAGGAAGTTGGTGGGGATACAAGGATATGGAAGTTTGTGGGGATACAAGGATATGGAAGTTGGTGGGGATACAAGGATATGGAAGTTGATGGGGATACAAGGATATGGAAGTTGGTGGGGATACAAGGATATGGAAGTTGGTGGGGATACAAGGACATGGAAATTGGTTGTGATACAGGGATAAGGAAATTGGTGGGGATGCAAGGATATGGAAGTTGGTGGGGATACAAGGATATGGAAGTTGGTGGGGATACAAGGATATGGAAGTTGGTGTGGATACAAGGATATGGAAGTTGGTGGGGATACAAGGATATGGAAGTTGGTAGGGATACACGGATATGGAAGTTGGTGGGGATACAAGGATATGGAAGTTGGTGGGGATACAAAGATATGGAAGTTGGTGGGGATACAAGGATATGGAAGTTGGTGGGGATACAAGGATATGGAAGTTGGTGGGGATACAAGGATATGGAAGTTGGTGGGGATACAAGGATATGGAAGTTGGTGGGGATACAATGATATGGAAGTTGGTAGGGACACACGGATTTGGAAGTTGGTGGGGATACAAGGATATGGAAGTTGGTGGGGATACAAGGATATGGAAGTTGGTATGGATACAGGGATATGGAAGTTGGTGGGGATACAAGGATATGGAAGTTGGTGGGGATACAAGGATATGGAAGTTGGTGGGGATACAAGGATATGGAAGTTGGTGGGGATACAAGGATATGGAAGTTGGTGGGGATACAAGGATATGGAAGATGGTGGGGATACAAGGATATGAAAGTTGGTGGGGACACAAGGATATAGACTATGGTGGGGATACAAGGATATAGAAGTTGGTGGGGATACAAGGATATGGAAGATGGTGGGGATACAAGGATATGGAAGTTGGTGGGGATACAAGGATATGGAAGTTGGTGGGGATACAAGGATATGGAAGTTGGTGGGGATACCAGGATATGGAAGATGGTGGGGATACAAGGATATGGAAGTTGGTGGGGATACAAGGATATGGAAGATGGTGGGGATACAAGGATATGGAAGTTGGTGGGGATACAAGGATATGGAAGTTGGTGGGGATACAAGGATATGGAAGTTGGTGGGTACACAAGGATATGGAAGATGGTGGGGATACAAGGATATGGAAGTTGGTGGGGATACAAGGATATGGAAGTTGGTGGGGATACAAGGATATGGAAGTTGGTGGGGATACCAGGATATGGAAGATGGTGGGGATACAAGGATATGGAAGTTGGTGGGGATACAAGGATATGGAAGATGGTGGGGATACAAGGATATGGAAGTTGGTGGGGATACAAGGATATGGAAGTTGGTGGGGATACAAGGATATGGAAGTTGGTGGGTACACAAGGATATGGAAGTTGGTGGGGATACAAGGATATGGAAGTTGGTGGGGATACAAGGATATGGAAGTTGGTGGGGATACAAGGATATGGAAGTTGGTGGGGATACAAGGATATGGAAGTTGGTGGGGACACAAGGATATGGAAGTTGGTGGGGATACAAGGATATGGAAGTTGGTGGGGATACAAGGATATGGAAGTTGGTGGGGATACAAGGATATGGAAGTTGGTGGGGATACAAGGATATGGAAGTTGGTGGGGATACAAGGATATGGAAGTTGGTAGGGATACACGGATTTGGAAGTTGGTGGGGATACAAGGATATGGAAGTTGGTGGGGATACAAGGATACGGAAGTTGGTGGTGATACAAGGATATGGAAGTTTGTGGGGATACAAGGATATGGAAGTTGGTGGGGATACAAGGATATGGAAGTTGGTGGGGATACAAGGATATGGAAGTTGGTGGGGATACAAGGATATGGAAGTTGGTGGGGATACAAGGACATGGAAATTGGTTGTGATACAGGGATATGGAAGTTGGTGGGGATGCAAGGATATGGAAGTTGGTGGGGATACAAGGATATGGAAGTTGGTGGGGATACAAGGATATGGAAGTTGGTGGGGATACAAGGATATGGAAGTTGGTGGGGATACAAGGATATGGAAGTTGGTGGGGATACAAGGATATGGAAGTTGGTAGGGATACACGGATATGGAAGTTGGTGGGGATACAAGGATATGGAAGTTGGTGGGGATACAAAGATATGGAAGTTGGTGGGGATACAAGGATATGGAAGTTGATGGGGATACAAGGATATGGAAGTTGGTGGGGATACAAGGATATGGAAGTTGGTAGGGATACAAGGATATGGAAGTTGGTGGGGATACAAGGATATGGAAGTTGGTAGGGATACAAGGATTTGGAAGTTGGTGGGGATACAAGGATATGGAAGTTGGTGGGGATACAAGGATATGGAAGTTGGTAGGGATACAAGGATATGGAAGTTGGTGGGGATACAAGGATATGGAAGTTGGTGTGGATACAAGGATATGGAAGTTGGTGGGGATACAAGGATATGGAAGTTGGTGGGGATACAAGGATATGGAAGTTGGTGGGGATACAAGGATATGGAAGTTGGTGGGAATACAAGGATATGGAAATTGGTTGTGATACAAGGATATGGAAATTGGTTGTGATACAAGGATATGGAAGTTGGTGGGGATGCAAGGATATGGAAGATGGTGGGGATACAAGGATATAGAAGTTGGTGGGGATACAGGGATATGGTAGGTTGGTGGGGATACAAGGATATGGAAGTTGGTGGGGATAAAAGGATATGGAAGTTGGTGGGGATACAGGGATATGGAAGTTGGTGGGGATACAAGGACATGGAAGTTGGTGGGGATACAAGGATATGGAAGTTGGTGGGGATACAAGGATATGGAAGTTGGTGGGGATACAAGGATATGGAAGTTGGTGGGGATACAAGGATATGGAAGTTGGTGGGGATACAAGGATATGGAAGTTGGTGGGGATACAAGGATATGGAAGATGGTGGGGATACAAGGATATGGAAGTTGGTGGGGATACAAGGATATGGAAGTTGGTGGGGATACAAGGATATGGAAGTTGGTGGGGATACAAGGATATGGAAGTTGGTGGGGATACAAGGATATGGAAGATGGTGGGGATACAAGGATATGGAAGTTGGTGGGGACACAAGGATATGGAAGTTGGTGGGGACACAAGGATATGGAAGTTGGTGGGGATACAAGGATATGGAAGATGGTGGGGATACAAGGATATGGAAGTTGGTGGGGATACAAGGATATGGAAGTTGGTGGGGATACAAGGATATGGAAGTTGGTGGGGATACAAGGATATGGAAGTTGGTGGGGATACCAGGATATGGAAGATGGTGGGGATACAAGGATATGGAAGTTGGTGGGGATACAAGGATATGGAAGTTGGTGGGGATACAAGGATATGGAAGATGGTGGGGATACAAGGATATGGAAGTTGGTGGGGATACAAGGATATGGAAGTTGGTGGGGATACAAGGATATGGAAGTTGGTGGGGACACAAGGATATGGAAGTTGGTGGGGATACAAGGATATGGAAGTTGGTGGGGACACAAGGATATGGAAGTTGGTGGGGATACAAGGATATGGAAGATGGTGGGGATACAAGGATATGGAAGTTGGTGGGGACACAAGGATATGGAAGATGGTGGGGATACAAGGATATGGAAGTTGGTGGGGATACAAGGATATGGAAGTTGGTGGGGATACAAGGACATGGAAATTGGTTGTGATACAGGGCTATGGAAGTTGGTGGGGATGCAAGGATATGGAAGTTGGTGGGGATACAAGGATATGGAAGTTGGTGGGGATACAAGGATATGGAAGTTGGTGGGGATACAAGGATATGGAAGTTGGTGGGGATACAAGGATATGGAAGTTGGTAGGGATACACGGATATGGAAGTTGGTGGGGATACAAGGATATGGAAGTTGGTGGGGATACAAAGATATGGAAGTTGGTGGGGATACAAGGATATGGAAGTTGGTGGGGATACAAGGATATGGAAGTTGGTGGGGATACAAGGATATGGAAGTTGGTGGGGATACAAGGATATGGAAGTTGGTGGGGATACAAGGATATGGAAGTTGGTAGGGATACACGGATTTGGAAGTTGGTGGGGATACAAGGATATGGAAGTTGGTGGGGATACAAGGATATGGAAGTTGGTATGGATACAAGGATATGGAAGTTGGTGGGGATACAAGGATATGGAAGTTGGTGGGGATACAAGGATATGGAAGTTGGTGGGGATACAAGGATATGGAAGTTGGTGGGAATACAAGGATATGGAAATTGGTTGTGATACAAGGATATGGAAATTGGTTGTGATACAAGGATATGGAAGTTGGTGGGGATGCAAGGATATGGAAGATGGTGGGGATACAAGGATATAGAAGTTGGTGGGGATACAGGGATATGGAAGTTGGTGGGGATACAAGGATATGGAAGTTGGTGGGGATAAAAGGATATGGAAGTTGGTGGGGATACAGGGATATGGAAGTTGGTGGGGATACAAGGATATGGAAGTTGGTGGGGATACAAGGATATGGAAGTTGGTGGGGATACAAGGATATGGAAGTTGGTGGGGATACAAGGATATGGAAGTTGGTGGGGATACAAGGATATGGAAGTTGGTGGGGATACAAGGATATGGAAGTTGGTGGGAATACAAGGATATGGAAGTTGGTGGGGATACAAGGATATGGAAGTTGGTGGGGATACAAGGATATGGAAGTTGGTGGGGATACAAGGATATGGAAGTTGGTGGGGATACAAGGATATGGAAGTTGGTGGGGATACAAGGATATGGAAGATGGTGGGGATAAAAGGATATGAAAGTTGGTGGGGACACAAGGATATGGACTATGGTGGGGATACAAGGATATGGAAGTTGGTGGGGATACAAGGATATGGAAGATGGTGGGGATACAAGGATATGGAAGTTGGTGGGGATACAAGGATATGGAAGTTGGTGGGGATACAATGATATGGAAGTTGGTAGGGATACACGGATTTGGAAGTTGGTGGGGATACAAGGATATGGAAGTTGGTGGGGATACAAGGATATGGAAGTTGGTATGGATACAAGGATATGGAAGTTGGTGGGGATACAAGGATATGGAAGTTGGTGGGGATACAAGGATATGGAAGTTGGTGGGGATACAAGGATATGGAAGTTGGTGGGGATACAAGGATATGGAAGTTGGTGGGAATACAAGGATATGGAAATTGGTTGTGATACAAGGATATGGAAATTGGTTGTGATACAAGGATATGGAAGTTGGTGGGGATGCAAGGATATGGAAGATGGTGGGGATACAAGGATATAGAAGTTGGTGGGGATACAGGGATATGGAAGTTGGTGGGGATACAAGGATATGGAAGTTGGTGGGGATAAAAGGATATGGAAGTTGGTGGGGATACAGGGATATGGAAGTTGGTGGGGATACAAGGATATGGAAGTTGGTGGGGATACAAGGATATGGAAGTTGGTGGGGATACAAGGATATGGAAGTTGGTGGGGATACAAGGATATGGAAGTTGGTGGGGATACAAGGATATGGAAGTTGGTGGGGATACAAGGATATGGAAGATGGTGGGGATACAAGGATATGAAAGTTGGTGGGGACACAAGGATATGGACTATGGTGGGGATACAAGGATATGGAAGTTGGTGGGGATACAAGGATATGGAAGATGGTGGGGATACACGGATATGGAAGTTGGTGGGGATACAAGGATATGGAAGTTGGTGGGGATACAAGGATATGGAAGTTGGTGGGGATACCAGGATATGGAAGATGGTGGGGATACAAGGATATGGAAGTTGGTGGGGATACAAGGATATGGAAGATGGTGGGGATACAAGGATATGGAAGTTGGTGGGGATACAAGGATATGGAAGTTGGTGGGGATACAAGGATATGGAAGTTGGTGGGGACACAAGGATATGGAAGTTGGTGGGGATACAAGGATATGGAAGTTGGTGGGGATACAAGGATATGGAAGTTGGTGGGATTACAAGGATATGGAAGTTGGTGGGGATACAAGGATATGGAAGTTGGTGGGGATACAAGGATATGGAAGTTGGTGGGGACACAAGGATATGGAAGTTGGTGGGGATACAAGGATATGGAAGTTGGTGGGGATACAAGGATATGGAAGTTGGTGGGGATACAAGGATATGGAAGTTGGTAGGGATACACGGATTTGGAAGTTGGTGGGGATACAAGGATTTGGAAGTTGGTGGGGATACAAGGATACGGAAGTTGGTGGGGATACAAGGATATGGAAGTTTGTGGGGATACAAGGATATGGAAGTTGGTGGGGATACAAGGATATGGAAGTTGGTGGGGATACAAGGATATGGAAGTTGGTGGAGATACAAGGATATGGAAGTTGGTGGGGATACAAGGACATGGAAATTGGTTGTGATACAGGGATATGGAAGTTGGTGGGGATGCAAGGATATGGAAGTTGGTGGGGATACAAGGATATGGAAGTTGGTGGGGATACAAGGATATGGAAGTTGGTGGGGATACAAGGATATGGAAGTTGGTGGGGATACAAGGATATGGAAGTTGGTGGGGATACAAGGATATGGAAGTTGGTGGGGATACAAGGATATGGAAGTTGGTGGGGATACAAGGATATGGAAGTTGGTGGGGATACAAGGATATGGAAGATGGTGGGGATACAAGGATATGAAAGTTGGTGGGGACACAAGGATATGGACTATGGTGGGGATACAAGGATATGGAAGTTGGTGGGGATACAAGGATATGGAAGATGGTGGGGATACAAGGATATGGAAGTTGGTGGGGATACAAGGATATGGAAGTTGGTGGGGATACAAGGATATGGAAGTTGGTGGGGATACCAGGATATGGAAGATGGTGGGGATACAAGGATATGGAAGTTGGTGGGGATACAAGGATATGGAAGATGGTGGGGATACAAGGATATGGAAGTTGGTGGGGATACAAGGATATGGAAGTTGGTGGGGATACAAGGATATGGAAGTTGGTGGGACACAAGGATATGGAAGTTGGTGGGGATACAAGGATATGGAAGTTGGTGGGGATACAAGGATATGGAAGTTGGTGGGGATACAAGGATATGGAAGTTGGTGGGGATACAAGGATATGGAAGTTGGTGGGGACACAAGGATATGGAAGTTGGTGGGGATACAAGGATATGGAAGTTGGTGGGGATACAAGGATATGGAAGTTGGTGGGGATACAAGGATATGGAAGTTGGTAGGGATACACGGATTTGGAAGTTGGTGGGGGATACAAGGATTTGGAAGTTGGTGGGGATACAAGGATATCGAATGTTGGTGGAGATACAAGGATATGGAAGTTTGTGGGGATACAAGGATATGGAAGTTGGTGGGGATACAAGGATATGGAAGTTGGTGGGGATACAAGGATATGGAAGTTGGTGGAGAATACAAGGATATGGAAGTTGGTGGGGATACAAGGACATGGAAATTGGTTGTGATACAGGGATATGGAAGTTGGTGGGGATGCAAGGATATGGAAGTTGGTGGGGATACAAGGATATGGAAGTTGGTGGGGATACAAGGATATGGAAGTTGGTGGGGATACAAGGATATGGAAGTTGGTGGGGATACAAGGATATGGAAAGTTGGTGGGGATACAAGGATATGGAAGTTGGTAGGGATACACGGATTTGGAAGTTGGTGGGGATACAAGGATATGGAAGTTGGTGGGATACAAAGATATGGAAGTTGGTGGGGATACAAGGATATGGAAGTTGGTGGGGATACAAGGATATGGAAGTTGGTGGGGATACAAGGATATGGAAGTTGGTAGGGATACAAGGATATGGAAGTTGGTGGGGATACAAGGATATGGAAGTGGTAGGGATACACGGATTTGGAAGTTGGTGGGGATACAAGGATATGGAAGTTGGTGGGGATAAAGGATATGGAAGTTGGTAGGATACAAGGATATGGAAGTTGGTGGGGATACAAGGATATGGAAGTTGGTGGGGATACAAGGATATGGAAGTTGGTGGGGATACAAGGATATGGAAGTTGGTGGGGATACAAGGATATGGAAGTTGGTGGGGATACAAGGATATGGAAGTTGGTGGGAATACAAGGATATGGAAATTGTTTGTGATACAAGGATATGGAAATGGGTTGTGATACAAGGATATGGAAGTTGGTGGGGATGCAAGGATATGGAAGATGGTGGGGATACAAGGATATAGAAGTTGGTGGGGATACAGGGATATGGGTAGGTTGGTGGGGATACAAGGATATGGAAGTTGGTGGGGATAAAAGGATATGGAAGTTGGTGGGGATACAGGGATATGGAAGTTGGTGGGGATACAAGGATATGGAAGTTGATGGGTATACAAGGATATGGAAGTTGGTGGGGATACAAGGATATGGAAGTTGGTGGGGATACAAGGATATGGAAGTTGGTGGGGATA
The DNA here is from genome assembly GCA_037952835.1 of Lithobates septentrionalis. Lineage (NCBI taxonomy): Eukaryota > Metazoa > Chordata > Amphibia > Anura > Ranidae > Lithobates > Lithobates septentrionalis. The sequence goes on from JBBDGP010001438.1 coordinate 1,442,572, forward strand.
CAAGGATATGGAAGTTGGTGGGGATACAAGGATATGGAAGTTGGTGGGGATACAAGGATATGGAAGATGGTGGGGATACAAGGATATGGAAGTTGGTGGGGATACAAGGATATGGAAGTTGGTGGGGATACAAGGATATGGAAGTTGGTGGGGATACAAGGATATGGAAGTTGGTGGGGATACAAGGATATGGAAGATGGTGGGGATACAAGGATATGGAAGTTGGTGGGGACACAAGGATATGGAAGTTGGTGGGGACACAAGGATATGGAAGCTGGTGGGGATACAAGGATATGGAAGATGGTGGGGATACAAGGATATGGAAGTTGGTGGGGATACAAGGATATGGAAGTTGGTGGGGATACAAGGATATGGAAGTTGGTGGGGATACAAGGATATGGAAGTTGGTGGGGATACCAGGATATGGAAGATGGTGGGGATACAAGGATATGGAAGTTGGTGGGGATACAAGGATATGGAAGTTGGTGGGGATACAAGGATATGGAAGATGGTGGGGATACAAGGATATGGAAGTTGGTGGGGATACAAGGATATGGAAGTTGGTGGGGATACAAGGATATGGAAGTTGGTGGGGACACAAGGATATGGAAGTTGGTGGGGATACAAGGATATGGAAGTTGGTGGGGACACAAGGATATGGAAGTTGGTGGGGATACAAGGATATGGAAGATGGTGGGGATACAAGGATATGGAAGTTGGTGGGGACACAAGGATATGGAAGATGGTGGGGATACAAGGATATGGAAGTTGGTGGGGATACAAGGATATGGAAGTTGGTGGGGATACAAGGACATGGAAATTGGTTGTGATACAGGGATATGGAAGTTGGTGGGGTTGCAAGGATATGGAAGTTGGTGGGGATACAAGGATATGGAAGTTGGTGGGGATACAAGGATATGGAAGTTGGTGGGGATACAAGGATATGGAAGTTGGTGGGGATACAAGGATATGGAAGTTGGTAGGGATACACGGATATGGAAGTTGGTGGGGATACAAGGATATGGAAGTTGGTGGGGATACAAAGATATGGAAGTTGGTGGGGATACAAGGATATGGAAGTTGGTGGGGATACAAGGGATATGGAAGTTGGTGGGGATACAAGGATATGGAAGTTGGTGGGGATACAAGGATATGGAAGTTGGTGGGGATACAAGGATATGGAAGTTGGTAGGGATACACGGATTTGGAAGTTGGTGGGGATACAAGGATATGGAAGTTGGTGGGGATACAAGGATATGGAAGTTGGTATGGATACAAGGATATGGAAGTTGGTGGGGATACAAGGATATGGAAGTTGGTGGGGATACAAGGATATGGAAGTTGGTGGGGATACAAGGATATGGAAGTTGGTGGGGATACAAGGATATGGAAGTTGGTGGGAATACAAGGATATGGAAATTGGTTGTGATACAAGGATATGGAAATTGGTTGTGATACAAGGATATGGAAGTTGGTGGGGATGCAAGGATATGGAAGATGGTGGGGATACAAGGATATAGAAGTTGGTGGGGATACAGGGATATGGAAGTTGGTGGGGATACAAGGATATGGAAGTTGGTGGGGATAAAAGGATATGGAAGTTGGTGGGGATACAGGGATATGGAAGTTGGTGGGGATACAAGGATATGGAAGTTGGTGGGGATACAAGGATATGGAAGTTGGTGGGGATACAAGGATATGGAAGTTGGTGGGGATACAAGGATATGGAAGTTGGTGGGGATACAAGGATATGGAAGTTGGTGGGAATACAAGGATATGGAAGTTGGTGGGGATACAAGGATATGGAAGTTGGTGGGGATACAAGGATATGGAAGATGGTGGGGATACAAGGATATGGAAGTTGGTGGGGATACAAGGATATGGAAGATGGTGGGGATACAAGGATATGAAAGTTGGTGGGGACACAAGGATATGGACTATGGTGGGGATACAAGGATATGGAAGTTGGTGGGGATACAAGGATATGGAAGATGGTGGGGATACAAGGATATGGAAGTTGGTGGGGATACAAGGATATGGAAGTTGGTGGGGATACAAGGATATGGAAGTTGGTGGGGATACAAGGATATGGAAGTTGGTGGGGATACCAGGATATGGAAGATGGTGGGGATACAAGGATATGGAAGTTGGTGGGGATACAAGGATATGGAAGTTGGTGGGGATACAAGGATATGGAAGATGGTGGGGATACAAGGATATGGAAGTTGGTGGGGATACAAGGATATGGAAGTTGGTGGGGATACAAGGATATGGAAGTTGGTAGTGACACAAGGATATGGAAGTTGGTGGGGATACAAGGATATGGAAGTTGGTGGGGATACAAGGATATGGAAGTTGGTGGGGATACAAGGATATGGAAGTTGGTGGGGACACAAGGATTTGGAAGTTGGTGGGGATACAAGGATATGGAAGTTGGTGGGGATACAAGGATATGGAAGTTGGTGGGGATACAAGGATATGGAAAGTTGGTGGGGATACAAGGATATGGAAGTTGGTGGGGACACAAGGATATGGAAGTTGGTGGGGATACACGGATTGGAAGTTGGTGGGGATACAAGGATATGGAAGTTGGTGGGGATACAAGGATACGGAAGTTGGTGGGGATACAAGGATATGGAAGTTTGTGGGGATACAAGGATATGGAAGTTGGTGGGGATACAAGGATATGGAAGTTGGTGGGGATACAAGGATATGGAAGTTGGTGGGGATACAAGGATATGGAAGTTGGTGGGGATACAAGGACATGGAAATTGGTTGTGATACAGGGATATGGAAGTTGGTGGGGATGCAAGGATATGGAAGTTGGTGGGGATACAAGGATATGGAAGTTGGTGGGGATACAAGGATATGGAAGTTGGTGGGGGATACAAGGATATGGAAGTTGGTGGGGATACAATGATATGGAAGTTGGTAGGGATACACGGATATGGAAGTTGGTGGGGATACAAGGATATGGAAGTTGGTGGGGATACAAAGATATGGAAGTTGGTGGGGATACAAGGATATGGAAGTTGGTGGGGATACAAGGATATGGAAGTTGGTGGGGATACAAGGATATGGAAGTTGGTAGGGATACAAGGATATGGAAGTTGGTGGGGATACAAGGATATGGAAGTTGGTAGGGATACCTGGATTTGGAAGTTGGTGGGGATACAAGGATATGGAAGTTGGTGGGGATACAAGGATATGGAAGTTGGTAGGGATACAAGGATATGGAAGTTGGTGGGATACAAGGATATGGAAGTTGGTGGGGATACAAGGATATGGAAGTTGGTGGGGATACAAGGATAAGGAAGTTGGTGGGGATACAAGGATATGGAAGTTGGTGGGGATATAAGGATATGGAAGTTGGTGGGAATACAAGGATATGGAAATTGGTTGTGATACAAGGATATGGAAATTGGTTGTGATACAAGGATATGGAAGTTGGTGGGGATGCAAGGATATGGAAGATGGTGGGGATACAAGGATATAGAGGTTGGTGGGGATACAGGGATATGGAAGTTGGTGGGGATACAAGGATATGGAAGTTGGTGGGGATAAAAGGATATGGAAGTTGGTGGGGATACAGGGATATGGAAGTTGGTGGGGATACAAGGATATGGAAGTTGGTGGGGATACAAGGATATGGAAGTTGGTGGGGATACAAGGATATGGAAGTTGGTGGGGATACAAGGATATGGAAGTTGGTGGGGATACAAGGATATGGAAGTTGGTGGGGATACAAGGATATGGAAGTTGGTGGGGATACAAGGATATGGAAGTTGGTGGGGATACAAGGATATGGAAGTTGGTGGGGATACAAGGATATGGAAGATGGTGGGGATACAAGGATATGGAAGTTGGTGGGGATACAAGGATATGGAAGTTGGTGGGGATACAAGGATATGGAAGTTGGTGGGGATACAAGGATATGGAAGTTGGTGGGGATACAAGGATATGGAAGATGGTGGGGATACAAGGATATGGAAGTTGGTGGGGATACAAGGATATGGAAGATGGTGGGGATACAAGGATATGGAAGTTGGTGGGGATACAAGGATATGGAAGTTGGTGGGGATACAAGGATATGGAAGATGGTAGGGATACAAGGATATGGAAGTTGGTGGGGATACAAGGATATGGAAGTTGGTAGGGATACCTGGATTTGGAAGTTGGTGGGGATACAAGGATATGGAAGTTGGTGGGGATACAAGGATATGGAAGTTGGTAGGGATACAAGGATATGGAAGTTGGTGGGGATACAAGGATATGGAAGTTGGTGGGGATACAAGGATATGGAAGTTGGTGGGGATACAAGGATATGGAAGTTGGTGGGGATACAAGGATATGGAAGTTGGTGGGGATATAAGGATATGGAAGTTGGTGGGAATACAAGGATATGGAAATTGGTTGTGATACAAGGATATGGAAATTGGTTGTGATACAAGGATATGGAAGTTGGTGGGGATGCAAGGATATGGAAGATGGTGGGGATACAAGGATATAGAGGTTGGTGGGGATACAGGGATATGGAAGTTGGTTGGGATACAAGGATATGGAAGTTGGTGGGGATAAAAGGATATGGAAGTTGGTGGGGATACAGGGATATGGAAGTTGGTGGGGATACAAGGATATGGAAGTTGGTGGGGATACAAGGATATGGAAGTTGGTGGGGATACAAGGATATGGAAGTTGGTGGGGATACAAGGATAATGGAAGTTGGTGGGGATACAAGGATATGGAAGTTGGTGGGGATACAAGGATATGGAAGTTGGTGGGGATACAAGGATATGGAAGTTGGTGGGGATACAAGGATATGGAAGATGGTGGGGATACAAGGATATGGAAGTTGGTGGGGATACAAGGATATGGAAGTTGGTGGGGATACAAGGATATGGAAGTTGGTGGGGATACAAGGATATGGAAGTTGGTGGGATACAAGGATATGGAAGTTGTGGGGATACAAGGATATGGAAGATGGTGGGGATACAAGGATATGGAAGTTGGTGGGGACACAAGGATATGGACTATGGTGGGGATACAAGGATATGGAAGTTGGTGGGGATACAAGGAATATGGAAGATGGTGGGGATACAGGATATGGAAGTTGGTGGGGATACAAGGATATGGAAGTTGGTGGGGATACAAGGATATGGAAGTTGGTGGGGATACCAGGATATGGAAGATGGTGGGGATACAAGGATATGGAAGTTGGTGGGGATACAAGGATATGGAAGATGGTGGGGATACAAGGATATGGAAGTTGTGGGGATACAAGGATATGGAAGTTGGTGGGGATACAAGGATATGGAAGATGGTGGGGATACAAGGATATGGAAGTTGGTGGGGATACAAGGATATGGAAGATGGTGGGGATACAAGGATATGGAAGTTGGTGGGATACAAGGATATGGAAGTTGGTGGGGATACAAGGATATGGAAGATGGTAGGGATACAAGGATATGGAAGTTGGTGGGGATACAAGGATATGGAAGTTGGTAGGGATACCTGGATTTGGAAGTTGGTGGGGATACAAGGATATGGAAAGTTGGTGGGGATACAAGAATATGGAAGTTGGTAAGGGATACAAGGATATGGAAGTTGGTGGGGATACAAGGATATGGAAGTTGGTGGGGATACAAGGATATGGAAGTTGGTGGGGATACAAGGATATGGAAGTTGGTGGGATACAAGGATATGGAAGTTGGTGGGGATATAAGGCTATGGAAGTTGGTGGGAATACAAGGATATGGAAATTGGTTGTGATACAAGGATATGGAAATTGGTTGTGATACAAGGATATGGAAGTTGGTGGGGATGCAAGGATATGGAAGATGGTGGGGATACAAGGATATAGAGGTTGGTGGGGATACAGGATATGGAAGTTGGTGGGGATACAAGGATATGGAAGTTGGTGGGGATAAAAGGATATGGAAGTTGGTGGGGATACAGGGATATGGAAGTTGGTGGGGATACAAGGATATGGAAGTTGGTGGGGATACAAGGATATGGAAGTTGGTGGGGATACAAGGATATGGAAGTTGGTGGGGATACAAGGATATGGAAGTTGGTGGGGATACAAGGATATGGAAGTTGGTGGGGATACAAGGATATGGAAGTTGGTGGGGATACAAGGATATGGAAGTTGGTGGGGATACAAGGATATGGAAGATGGTGGGGATACAAGGATATGGAAGTTGGTGGGGATACAAGGATATGGAAGTTGGTGGGGATACAAGGATATGGAAGTTGGTGGGGATACAAGGATATGGAAGTTGGTGGGGATACAAGGATATGGAAGTTGGTGGGGATACAAGGATATGGAAGATGGTGGGGATACAAGGATATGGAAGTTGGTGGGGACACAAGGATATGGAAGTTGGTGGGGACACAAGGATATGGAAGTTGGTGGGGATACAAGGATATGGAAGATGGTGGGGATACAAGGATATGGAAGTTGGTGGGGATACAAGGATATGGAAGTTGGTGGGGATACAAGGATATGGAAGTTGGTGAGGATACAAGGATATGGAAGTTGGTGGGGATACCAGGATATGGAAGATGGTGGGGATACAAGGATATGGAAGTTGGTGGGGATACAACGATATGGAAGTTGGTGGGGATACAAGGATATGGAAGATGGTGGGGATACAAGGATATGGAAGTTGGTGGGGATACAAGGATATGGAAGATGGTGGGGATACAAGGTATGGAAGTTGGTGGGGACACAAGGATATGGAAGTTGGTGGGGACACAAGGATATGGAAGTTGGTGGGGATACAAGGATATGGAAGATGGTGGGGATACAAGGATATGGAAGTTGGTGGGGATACAAGGATATGGAAGTTGGTGGGGATACAAGGATATGGAAGTTGGTGGGGATACAAGGATATGGAAGTTGGTGGGATACCAGGATATGGAAGATGGTGGGGATACAAGGATATGGAAGTTGGTGGGGATACAACGATATGGAAGTTGGTGGGGATACAAGGATATGGAAGATGGTGGGGATACAAGGATATGGAAGTTGGTGGGGATACAAGGATATGGAAGTTGGTGGGGATACCAGGATATGGAAGATGGTGGGGATACAAGGATATGGAAGTTGGTGGGGATACAAGGATATGGAAGATGGTGGGGATACAAGGATATGGAAGTTGGTGGGGATACAAGGATATGGAAGTTGGTGGGGATACAAGGATATGGAAGTTGGTGGGTACACAAGGATATGGGAAGATGGTGGGGATACAAGGGATATGGAAGTTGGTGGGGATACAAGGATATGGAAGTTGGTGGGGATACAAGGATATGGAAGTTGGTGGGGATACCAGGATATGGAAGATGGTGGGGATACAAGGATATGGAAGTTGGTGGGGATACAAGGATATGGAAGATGGTGGGGATACAAGGATATGGAAGTTGGTGGGGATACAAGGATATGGAAGTTGGTGGGGATACAAGGATATGGAAGTTGGTGGGTACACAAGGATATGGAAGTTGGTGGGGATACAAGGATATGGAAGTTGGTGGGGATACAAGGATATGGAAGTTGGTGGGGATACAAGGATATGGAAGTTGGTGGGGATACAAGGATATGGAAGTTGGTGGGGACACAAGGATATGGAAGTTGGTGGGGATACAAGGATATGGAAGTTGGTGGGGATACAAGGATATGAAGTTGGTGGGGATACAAGGATATGGAAGTTGGTGGGGATACAAGGATATGGAAGTTGGTGGGGATACAAGGATATGGAAGTTGGTAGGGATACACGGATTTGGAAGTTGGTGGGGATACAAGGATATGGAAGTTGGTGGGGATACAAGGATACGGAAGTTGGTGGGGATACAAGGATATGGAAGTTTGTGGGGATACAAGGATATGGAAGTTGGTGGGGATACAAGGATATGGAAGTTGGTGGGGATACAAGGATATGGAAGTTGGTGGGGATACAAGGATATGGAAGTTGGTGGGGATACAAGGACATGGAAATTGGTTGTGATACAGGGATATGGAAGTTGGTGGGGATGCAAGGATATGGAAGTTGGTGGGGATACAAGGATATGGAAGTTGGTGGGGATACAAGGATATGGAAGTTGGTGGGGATACAAGGATATGGAAGTTGGTGGGGATACAAGGATATGGAAGTTGGTGGGGATACAAGGATATGGAAGTTGGTAGGGATACACGGATATGGAAGTTGGTGGGGATAACAAGGATATGGAAGTTGGTGGGGATACAAAGATATGGAAGTTGGTGGGGATACAAGGATATGGAAGTTGATGGGGATACAAGGATATGGAAGTTGGTGGGGATACAAGGATATGGAAGTTGGTAGGGATACATGGATATGGAAGTTGGTGGGGATACAAGGATATGGAAGTTGGTAGGGATACAAGGATTTGGAAGTTGGTGGGATACAAGGATATGGAAGTTGGTGGGGATACAAGGATATGGAAGTTGGTAGGGATACAAGGATATGGAAGTTGGTGGGGATACAAGGATATGGAAGTTGGTGTGGATACAAGGATATGGAAGTTGGTGGGGATACAAGGATATGGAAGTTGGTGGGGATACAAGGATATGGAAGTTGGTGGGGATACAAGGATATGGAAGTTGGTGGGAATACAAGGATATGGAAATTGGTTGTGATACAAGGATATGGAAATTGGTTGTGATACAAGGATATGGAAGTTGGTGGGGATGCAAGGATATGGAAGATGGTGGGGATACAAGGATATAGAAGTTGGTGGGGATACAGGGATATGGTAGGTTGGTGGGGATACAAGGATATGGAAGTTGGTGGGGATAAAAGGATATGGAAGTTGGTGGGGATACAGGGATATGGAAGTTGGTGGGGATACAAGGATATGGAAGTTGGTGGGGATACAAGGATATGGAAGTTGGTGGGGATACAAGGATATGGAAGTTGGTGGGGATACAAGGATATGGAAGTTGGTGGGGATACAAGGATATGGAAGTTGGTGGGGATACAAGGATATGGAAGTTGGTGGGGATACAAGGATATGGAAGATGGGGGGGATACAAGGATATGGAAGTTGGTGGGGATACAAGGATATGGAAGTTGGTGGGGATACAAGGATATGGAAGTTGGTGGGGATACAAGGATATGGAAGTTGGTGGGGATACAAGGATATGGAAGATGGTGGGGATACAAGGATATGGAAGTTGGTGGGGACACAAGGATATGGAAGTTGGTGGGGACACAAGGATATGGAAGTTGGTGGGGATACAAGGATATGGAAGATGGTGGGGATACAAGGATATGGAAGTTGGTGGGGATACAAGGATATGGAAGTTGGTGGGGATACAAGGATATGGAAGTTGGTGGGGATACAAGGATATGGAAGTTGGTGGGGATACCAGGATATGGAAGATGGTGGGGATACAAGGATATGGAAGTTGGTGGGGATACAAGGATATGGAAGTTGGTGGGGATACAAGGATATGGAAGATGGTGGGGATACAAGGATATGGAAGTTGGTGGGGATACAAGGATATGGAAGTTGGTGGGGATACAAGGATATGGAAGTTGGTGGGGACACAAGGATATGGAAGTTGGTGGGGATACAAGGATATGGAAGTTGGTGGGGACACAAGGATATGGAAGTTGGTGGGGATACAAGGATATGGAAGATGGTGGGGATACAAGGATATGGAAGTTGGTGGGGACACAAGGATATGGAAGATGGTGGGGATACAAGGATATGGAAGTTGGTGGGGATACAAGGATATGGAAGTTGGTGGGGATACAAGGACATGGAAATTGGTTGTGATACAGGGCTATGGAAGTTGGTGGGGATGCAAGGATATGGAAGTTGGTGGGGATACAAGGATATGGAAGTTGGTGGGGATACAAGGATATGGAAGTTGGTGGGGATACAAGGATATGGAAGTTGGTGGGGATACAAGGATATGGAAGTTGGTAGGGATACACGGATATGGAAGTTGGTGGGGATACAAGGATATGGAAGTTGGTGGGGATACAAAGATATGGAAGTTGGTGGGGATACAAGGATATGGAAGTTGGTGGGATACAAGGATATGGAAGTTGGTGGGGATACAAGGATATGGAAGTTGGTGGGGATACAAGGATATGGAAGTTGGTGGGGATACAAGGATATGGAAGTTGGTAGGGATACACGGATTTGGAAGTTGGTGGGGATACAAGGATATGGAAGTTGGCGGGGATACAAGGATATGGAAGTTGGTATGGATACAAGGATATGGAAGTTGGTGGGGATACAAGGATATGGAAGTTGGTGGGGATACAAGGATATGGAAGTTGGTGGGGATACAAGGATATGGAAGTTGGTGGGGATACAAGGATATGGAAGTTGGTGGGAATACAAGGATATGGAAATTGGTTGTGATACAAGGATATGGAAATTGGTTGTGATACAAGGATATGGAAGTTGGTGGGGATGCAAGGATATGGAAGATGGTGGGGATACAAGGATATAGAAGTTGGTGGGGATACAGGGATATGGAAGTTGGTGGGGATACAAGGATATGGAAGTTGGTGGGGATAAAAGGATATGGAAGTTGGTGGGGATACAGGGATATGGAAGTTGGTGGGGATACAAGGATATGGAAGTTGGTGGGGATACAAGGATATGGAAGTTGGTGGGGATACAAGGATATGGAAGTTGGTGGGGATACAAGGATATGGAAGTTGGTGGGGATACAAGGATATGGAAGTTGGTGGGGATACAAGGATATGGAAGTTGGTGGGAATACAAGGATATGGAAGTTGGTGGGGATACAAGGATATGGAAGTTGGTGGGGATACAAGGATATGGAAGTTGGTGGGGATACAAGGATATGGAAGTTGGTGGGGATACAAGGATATGGAAGTTGGTGGGGATACAAGGATATGGAAGATGGTGGGGATACAAGGATATGAAAGTTGGTGGGGACACAAGGATATGGACTATGGTGGGGATACAAGGATATGGAAGTTGGTGGGGATACAAGGATATGGAAGATGGTGGGGATACAAGGATATGGAAGTTGGTGGGGATACAAGGATATGGAAGTTGGTGGGGATACAATGATATGGAAGTTGGTAGGGATACACGGATTTGGAAGTTGGTGGGGATACAAGGATATGGAAGTTGGTGGGGATACAAGGATATGGAAGTTGGTATGGATACAAGGATATGGAAGTTGGTGGGGATACAAGGATATGGAAGTTGGTGGGGATACAAGGATATGGAAGTTGGTGGGGATACAAGGATATGGAAGTTGGTGGGGATACAAGGATATGGAAGTTGGTGGGAATACAAGGATATGGAAATTGGTTGTGATACAAGGATATGGAAATTGGTTGTGATACAAGGATATGGAAGTTGGTGGGGATGCAAGGATATGGAAGATGGTGGGGATACAAGGATATAGAAGTTGGTGGGGATACAGGGATATGGAAGTTGGTGGGGATACAAGGATATGGAAGTTGGTGGGGATAAAAGGATATGGAAGTTGGTGGGGATACAGGGATATGGAAGTTGGTGGGGATACAAGGATATGGAAGTTGGTGGGGATACAAGGATATGGAAGTTGGTGGGGATACAAGGATATGGAAGTTGGTGGGGATACAAGGATATGGAAGTTGGTGGGGATACAAGGATATGGAAGTTGGTGGGGATACAAGGATATGGAAGATGGTGGGGATACAAGGATATGAAAGTTGGTGGGGACACAAGGATATGGACTATGGTGGGGATACAAGGATATGGAAGTTGGTGGGGATACAAGGATATGGAAGATGGTGGGGATACAAGGATATGGAAGTTGGTGGGGATACAAGGATATGGAAGTTGGTGGGGATACAAGGATATGGAAGTTGGTGGGGATACCAGGATATGGAAGATGGTGGGGATACAAGGATATGGAAGTTGGTGGGGATACAAGGATATGGAAGATGGTGGGGATACAAGGATATGGAAGTTGGTGGGGATACAAGGATATGGAAGTTGGTGGGGATACAAGGATATGGAAGTTGGTGGGGACACAAGGATATGGAAGTTGGTGGGGATACAAGGATATGGAAGTTGGTGGGGATACAAGGATATGGAAGTTGGTGGGGATACAAGGATATGGAAGTTGGTGGGGATACAAGGATATGGAAGTTGGTGGGGATACAAGGATATGGAAGTTGGTGGGGACACAAGGATATGGAAGTTGGTGGGGATACAAGGATATGGAAGTTGGTGGGGATACAAGGATATGGAAGTTGGTGGGGATACAAGGATATGGAAGTTGGTAGGGATACACGGATTTGGAAGTTGGTGGGGATACAAGGATTTGGAAGTTGGTGGGGATACAAGGATACGGAAGTTGGTGGGGATACAAGGATATGGAAGTTTGTGGGGATACAAGGATATGGAAGTTGGTGGGGATACAAGGGTGGGGATACAAGGATATGGAAGTTGGTGGGGATACAAGGATATGGAAGTTGGTGGAGATACAAGGATATGGAAGTTGGTGGGGATACAAGGACATGGAAATTGGTTGTGATACAGGGATATGGAAGTTGGTGGGGATGCAAGGATATGGAAGTTGGTGGGGATACAAGGATATGGAAGTTGGTAGGGATACCTGGATTTGGAAGTTGGTGGGGATACAAGGATATGGAAGTTGGTGGGGATACAAGGATATGGAAGTTGGTAGGGATACAAGGATATGGAAGTTGGTGGGGATACAAGGATATGGAAGTTGGTGGGGATACAAGGATATGGAAGTTGGTGGGGATACAAGGATATGGAAGTTGGTGGGGATACAAGGATATGGAAGTTGGTGGGGATATAAGGATATGGAAGTTGGTGGGAATACAAGGATATGGAAATTGGTTGTGATACAAGGATATGGAAATTGGTTGTGATACAAGGATATGGAAGTTGGTGGGGATGCAAGGATATGGAAGATGGTGGGGATACAAGGATATAGAGGTTGGTGGGGATACAGGGATATGGAAGTTGGTGGGGATACAAGGATATGGAAGTTGGTGGGGATAAAAGGATATGGAAGTTGGTGGGGATACAGGGATATGGAAGTTGGTGGGGATACAAGGATATGGAAGTTGGTGGGGATACAAGGATATGGAAGTTGGTGGGGATACAAGGATATGGAAGTTGGTGGGGATACAAGGATATGGAAGTTGGTGGGGATACAAGGATATGGAAGTTGGTGGGGATACAAGGATATGGAAGTTGGTGGGGATACAAGGATATGGAAGATGGTGGGGATACAAGGATATGGAAGTTGGTGGGGATACAAGGATATGGAAGTTGGTGGGGATACAAGGATATGGAAGTTGGTGGGGATACAAGGATATGGAAGTTGGTGGGGATACAAGGATATGGAAGTTGGTGGGGATACAAGGATATGGAAGATGGTGGGGATACAAGGATATGGAAGTTGGTGGGGACACAAGGATATGGAAGTTGGTGGGGACACAAGGATATGGAAGTTGGTGGGGATACAAGGATATGGAAGATGGTGGGGATACAAGGATATGGAAGTTGGTGGGGATACAAGGATATGGAAGTTGGTGGGGATACAAGGATATGGAAGTTGGTGAGGATACAAGGATATGGAAGTTGGTGGGGATACCAGGATATGGAAGATGGTGGGGATACAAGGATATGGAAGTTGGTGGGGATACAACGATATGGAAGTTGGTGGGGATACAAGGATATGGAAGATGGTGGGGATACAAGGATATGGAAGTTGGTGGGGATACAAGGATATGGAAGATGGTGGGGATACAAGGATATGGAAGTTGGTGGGGACACAAGGATATGGAAGTTGGTGGGGACACAAGGATATGGAAGTTGGTGGGGATACAAGGATATGGAAGATGGTGGGGATACAAGGATATGGAAGTTGGTGGGGATACAAGGATATGGAAGTTGGTGGGGATACAAGGATATGGAAGTTGGTGGGGATACAAGGATATGGAAGTTGGTGGGGATACCAGGATATGGAAGATGGTGGGGATACAAGGATATGGAAGTTGGTGGGGATACAACGATATGGAAGTTGGTGGGGATACAAGGATATGGAAGATGGTGGGGATACAAGGATATGGAAGTTGGTGGGGATACAAGGATATGGAAGTTGGTGGGGATACAAGGATATGGAAGTTGGTGGGGATACAAGGATATGGAAGTTGGTGGGGATACAAGGATATGGAAGTTGGTGGGGATACAAGGATATGGAAGTTGGTGGGTACACAAGGATATGGAAGATGGTGGGGATACAAGGATATGGAAGTTGGTGGGATCAGTTGGTGGGGATACAAGGATATGGAAGTTGGTGGGGATACCAGGATATGGAAGATGGTGGGGATACAAGGATATGGAAGTTGGTGGGGATACAAGGATATGGAAGATGGTGGGGATACAAGGATATGGAAGTTGGTGGGGATACAAGGATATGGAAGTTGGTGGGGATACAAGGATATGGAAGTTGGTGGGTACACAAGGATATGGAAGTTGGTGGGGATACAAGGATATGGAAGTTGGTGGGGATACAAGGATATGGAAGTTGGTGGGGATACAAGGATATGGAAGTTGGTGGGGATACAAGGATATGGAAGTTGGTGGGGACACAAGGATATGGAAGTTGGTGGGGATACAAGGATATGGAAGTTGGTGGGGATACAAGGATATGGAAGTTGGTGGGGATACAAGGATATGGAAGTTGGTGGGGATACAAGGATATGGAAGTTGGTGGGGATACAAGGATATGGAAGTTGGTAGGGATACACGGATTTGGAAGTTGGTGGGGATACAAGGATATGGAAGTTGGTGGGGATACAAGGATACGGAAGTTGGTGGGGATACAAGGATATGGAAGTTTGTGGGGATACAAGGATATGGAAGTTGGTGGGGATACAAGGATATGGAAGTTGGTGGGGATACAAGGATATGGAAGTTGGTGGGGATACAAGGATATGGAAGTTGGTGGGGATACAAGGACATGGAAATTGGTTGTGATACAGGGATATGGAAGTTGGTGGGGATGCAAGGATATGGAAGTTGGTGGGGATACAAGGATATGGAAGTTGGTGGGGATACAAGGATATGGAAGTTGGTGGGGATACAAGGATATGGAAGTTGGTGGGGATACAAGGATATGGAAGTTGGTGGGGATACAAGGATATGGAAGTTGGTAGGGATACACGGATATGGAAGTTGGTGGGGATACAAGGATATGGAAGTTGGTGGGGATACAAAGATATGGAAGTTGGTGGGGATACAAGGATATGGAAGTTGATGGGGATACAAGGATATGGAAGTTGGTGGGGATACAAGGATATGGAAGTTGGTAGGGATACAAGGATATGGAAGTTGGTGGGGATACAAGGATATGGAAGTTGGTAGGGATACAAGGATTTGGAAGTTGGTGGGGATACAAGGATATGGAAGTTGGTGGGGATACAAGGATATGGAAGTTGGTAGGGATACAAGGATATGGAAGTTGGTGGGGATACAAGGATATGGAAGTTGGTGTGGATACAAGGATATGGAAGTTGGTGGGGATACAAGGATATGGAAGTTGGTGGGGATACAAGGATATGGAAGTTGGTGGGGATACAAGGATATGGAAGTTGGTGGGAATACAAGGATATGGAAATTGGTTGTGATACAAGGATATGGAAATTGGTTGTGATACAAGGATATGGAAGTTGGTGGGGATGCAAGGATATGGAAGATGGTGGGGATACAAGGATATAGAAGTTGGTGGGGATACAGGGATATGGTAGGTTGGTGGGGATACAAGGATATGGAAGTTGGTGGGGATAAAAGGATATGGAAGTTGGTGGGGATACAGGGATATGGAAGTTGGTGGGGATACAAGGATATGGAAGTTGGTGGGGGATACAAGGATATGGAAGTTGGTGGGGATACAAGGATATGGAAGTTGGTGGGGATACAAGGATATGGAAGTTGGTGGGGATACAAGGATATGGAAGTTGGTGGGGATACAAGGATATGGAAGTTGGTGGGGATACAAGGATATGGAAGATGGTGGGGATACAAGGATATGGAAGTTGGTGGGGATACAAGGATATGGAAGTTGGTGGGGATACAAGGATATGGAAGTTGGTGGGGATACAAGGATATGGAAGTTGGTGGGGATACAAGGATATGGAAGATGGTGGGGATACAAGGATATGGAAGTTGGTGGGGACACAAGGATATGGAAGTTGGTGGGGATACAGGGATATGGAAGTTGGTGGGGATACAAGGATATGGAAGTTGGTGGGGATACAAGGATATGGAAGTTGGTGGGGATACAAGGATATGGAAGTTGGTGGGGATACAAGGATATGGAAGTTGGTGGGCATACAAGGATATGGAAGTTGGTGGGGATACAAGGATATGGAAGTTGGTGGGGATACAAGGATATGGAAGTTGGTGGGGATATAAGGATATGGAAGTTGGTGGGAATACAAGGATATGGAAATTGGTTGTGATACAAGGATATGGAAATTGGTTGTGATACAAGGATATGGAAGTTGGTGGGGATGCAAGGATATGGAAGATGGTGGGGATACAAGGATATAGAAGTTGGTGGGGATACAGGGATATGGAAGTTGGTGGGGATACAAGGATATGGAAGTTGGTGGGGATAAAAGGATATGGAAGTTGGTGGGGATACAGGGATATGGAAGTTGGTGGGGATACAAGGATATGGAAGTTGGTGGGGATACAAGGATATGGAAGTTGGTGGGGATACAAGGATATGGAAGTTGGTGGGGATACAAGGATATGGAAGTTGGTGGGGATACAAGGATATGGAAGTTGGTGGGGATACAAGGATATGGAAGATGGTGGGGATACAAGGATATGAAAGTTGGTGGGGACACAAGGATATGGACTATGGTGGGGATACAAGGATATGGAAGTTGGTGGGGATACAAGGATATGGAAGATGGTGGGGATACAAGGATATGGAAGTTGGTGGGGATACAAGGATATGGAAGTTGGTGGGGATACAAGGATATGGAAGTTGGTGGGGATACCAGGATATGGAAGATGGTGGGGATACAAGGATATGGAAGTTGGTGGGGATACAAGGATATGGAAGATGGTGGGGATACAAGGATATGGAAGTTGGTGGGGATACAAGGATATGGAAGTTGGTGGGGATACAAGGATATGGAAGATGGTGGGGATACAAGGATATGGAAGTTGGTGGGGATACAAGGATATGGAAGATGGTGGGGATACAAGGATATGGAAGTTGGTGGGGATACAAGGATATGGAAGTTGGTGGGGATACAAGGATATGGAAGATGGTAGGGATACAAGGATATGGAAGTTGGTGGGGATACAAGGATATGGAAGTTGGTAGGGATACCTGGATTTGGAAGTTGGTGGGGATACAAGGATATGGAAGTTGGTGGGGATACAAGGATATGGAAGTTGGTAGGGATACAAGGATATGGAAGTTGGTGGGGATACAAGGATATGGAAGTTGGTGGGCATACAAGGATATGGAAGTTGGTGGGGATACAAGGATATGGAAGTTGGTGGGGATACAAGGATATGGAAGTTGGTGGGGATATAAGGATATGGAAGTTGGTGGGAATACAAGGATATGGAAATTGGTTGTGATACAAGGATATGGAAATTGGTTGTGATACAAGGATATGGAAGTTGGTGGGGATGCAAGGATATGGAAGATGGTGGGGATACAAGGATATAGAGGTTGGTGGGGATACAGGGATATGGAAGTTGGTGGGGATACAAGGATATGGAAGTTGGTGGGGATAAAAGGATATGGAAGTTGGTGGGGATACAGGGATATGGAAGTTGGTGGGGATACAAGGATATGGAAGTTGGTGGGGATACAAGGATATGGAAGTTGGTGGGGATACAAGGATATGGAAGTTGGTGGGGATACAAGGATATGGAAGTTGGTGGGGATACAAGGATATGGAAGTTGGTGGGGATACAAGGATATGGAAGTTGGTGGGGATACAAGGATATGGAAGTTGGTGGGGATACAAGGATATGGAAGATGGTGGGGATACAAGGATATGGAAGTTGGTGGGGATACAAGGATATGGAAGTTGGTGGGGATACAAGGATATGGAAGTTGGTGGGGATACCAGGATATGGAAGATGGTGGGGATACAAGGATATGGAAGTTGGTGGGGATACAAGGATATGGAAGATGGTGGGGATACAAGGATATGGAAGTTGGTGGGGATACAAGGATATGGAAGTTGGTGGGGATACAAGGATATGGAAGATGGTGGGGATACAAGGATATGGAAGTTGGTGGGGATACAAGGATATGGAAGATGGTGGGGATACAAGGATATGGAAGTTGGTGGGGATACAAGGATATGGAAGTTGGTGGGGATACAAGGATATGGAAGATGGTAGGGATACAAGGATATGGAAGTTGGTGGGGATACAAGGATATGGAAGTTGGTAGGGATACCTGGATTTGGAAGTTGGTGGGGATACAAGGATATGGAAGTTGGTGGGGATACAAGGATATGGAAGTTGGTAGGGATACAAGGATATGGAAGTTGGTGGGGATACAAGGATATGGAAGTTGGTGGGCATACAAGGATATGGAAGTTGGTGGGGATACAAGGATATGGAAGTTGGTGGGGATACAAGGATATGGAAGTTGGTGGGGATATAAGGATATGGAAGTTGGTGGGAATACAAGGATATGGAAATTGGTTGTGATACAAGGATATGGAAATTGGTTGTGATACAAGGATATGGAAGTTGGTGGGGATGCAAGGATATGGAAGATGGTGGGGATACAAGGATATAGAGGTTGGTGGGGATACAGGGATATGGAAGTTGGTGGGGATACAAGGATATGGAAGTTGGTGGGGATAAAAGGATATGGAAGTTGGTGGGGATACAGGGATATGGAAGTTGGTGGGGATACAAGGATATGGAAGTTGGTGGGGATACAAGGATATGGAAGTTGGTGGGGATACAAGGATATGGAAGTTGGTGGGGATACAAGGATATGGAAGTTGGTGGGGATACAAGGATATGGAAGTTGGTGGGGATACAAGGATATGGAAGTTGGTGGGGATACAAGGATATGGAAGATGGTGGGGATACAAGGATATGGAAGTTGGTGGGGATACAAGGATATGGAAGTTGGTGGGGATACAAGGATATGGAAGTTGGTGGGGATACAAGGATATGGAAGTTGGTGGGGATACAAGGATATGGAAGTTGGTGGGGATACAAGGATATGGAAGATGGTGGGGATACAAGGATATGGAAGTTGGTGGGGACACAAGGATATGGAAGTTGGTGGGGACACAAGGATATGGAAGTTGGTGGGGATACAAGGATATGGAAGATGGTGGGGATACAAGGATATGGAAGTTGGTGGGGATACAAGGATATGGAAGTTGGTGGGGATACAAGGATATGGAAGTTGGTGAGGATACAAGGATATGGAAGTTGGTGGGGATACCAGGATATGGAAGATGGTGGGGATACAAGGATATGGAAGTTGGTGGGGATACAACGATATGGAAGTTGGTGGGGATACAAGGATATGGAAGATGGTGGGGATACAAGGATATGGAAGTTGGTGGGGATACAAGGATATGGAAGATGGTGGGGATACAAGGATATGGAAGTTGGTGGGGACACAAGGATATGGAAGTTGGTGGGGACACAAGGATATGGAAGTTGGTGGGGATACAAGGATATGGAAGATGGTGGGGATACAAGGATATGGAAGTTGGTGGGGATACAAGGATATGGAAGTTGGTGGGGATACAAGGATATGGAAGTTGGTGGGGATACAAGGATATGGAAGTTGGTGGGGATACCAGGATATGGAAGATGGTGGGGATACAAGGATATGGAAGTTGGTGGGGATACAACGATATGGAAGTTGGTGGGGATACAAGGATATGGAAGATGGTGGGGATACAAGGATATGGAAGTTGGTGGGGATACAAGGATATGGAAGTTGGTGGGGATACCAGGATATGGAAGATGGTGGGGATACAAGGATATGGAAGTTGGTGGGGATACAAGGATATGGAAGATGGTGGGGATACAAGGATATGGAAGTTGGTGGGGATACAAGGATATGGAAGTTGGTGGGGATACAAGGATATGGAAGTTGGTGGGTACACAAGGATATGGAAGATGGTGGGGATACAAGGATATGGAAGTTGGTGGGGATACAAGGATATGGAAGTTGGTGGGGATACAAGGATATGGAAGTTGGTGGGGATACCAGGATATGGAAGATGGTGGGGATACAAGGATATGGAAGTTGGTGGGGATACAAGGATATGGAAGATGGTGGGGATACAAGGATATGGAAGTTGGTGGGGATACAAGGATATGGAAGTTGGTGGGGATACAAGGATATGGAAGTTGGTGGGTACACAAGGATATGGAAGTTGGTGGGGATACAAGGATATGGAAGTTGGTGGGGATACAAGGATATGGAAGTTGGTGGGGATACAAGGATATGGAAGTTGGTGGGGATACAAGGATATGGAAGTTGGTGGGGACACAAGGATATGGAAGTTGGTGGGGATACAAGGATATGGAAGTTGGTGGGGATACAAGGATATGGAAGTTGGTGGGGATACAAGGATATGGAAGTTGGTGGGGATACAAGGATATGGAAGTTGGTGGGGATACAAGGATATGGAAGTTGGTAGGGATACACGGATTTGGAAGTTGGTGGGGATACAAGGATATGGAAGTTGGTGGGGATACAAGGATACGGAAGTTGGTGGGGATACAAGGATATGGAAGTTTGTGGGGATACAAGGATATGGAAGTTGGTGGGGATACAAGGATATGGAAGTTGGTGGGGATACAAGGATATGGAAGTTGGTGGGGATACAAGGATATGGAAGTTGGTGGGGATACAAGGACATGGAAATTGGTTGTGATACAGGGATATGGAAGTTGGTGGGGATGCAAGGATATGGAAGTTGGTGGGGATACAAGGATATGGAAGTTGGTGGGGATACAAGGATATGGAAGTTGGTGGGGATACAAGGATATGGAAGTTGGTGGGGATACAAGGATATGGAAGTTGGTGGGGATACAA
The DNA here is from genome assembly GCA_037952835.1 of Lithobates septentrionalis. Lineage (NCBI taxonomy): Eukaryota > Metazoa > Chordata > Amphibia > Anura > Ranidae > Lithobates > Lithobates septentrionalis. The sequence continues at coordinate 1,463,687 of JBBDGP010001438.1, forward strand.
GGATATGGAAGTTGGTAGGGATACACGGATATGGAAGTTGGTGGGGATACAAGGATATGGAAGTTGGTGGGGATACAAAGATATGGAAGTTGGTGGGGATACAAGGATATGGAAGTTGATGGGGATACAAGGATATGGAAGTTGGTGGGGATACAAGGATATGGAAGTTGGTAGGGATACAAGGATATGGAAGTTGGTGGGGATACAAGGATATGGAAGTTGGTAGGGATACAAGGATTTGGAAGTTGGTGGGGATACAAGGATATGGAAGTTGGTGGGGATACAAGGATATGGAAGTTGGTAGGGATACAAGGATATGGAAGTTGGTGGGGATACAAGGATATGGAAGTTGGTGTGGATACAAGGATATGGAAGTTGGTGGGGATACAAGGATATGGAAGTTGGTGGGGATACAAGGATATGGAAGTTGGTGGGGATACAAGGATATGGAAGTTGGTGGGAATACAAGGATATGGAAATTGGTTGTGATACAAGGATATGGAAATTGGTTGTGATACAAGGATATGGAAGTTGGTGGGGATGCAAGGATATGGAAGATGGTGGGGATACAAGGATATAGAAGTTGGTGGGGATACAGGGATATGGTAGGTTGGTGGGGATACAAGGATATGGAAGTTGGTGGGGATAAAAGGATATGGAAGTTGGTGGGGATACAGGGATATGGAAGTTGGTGGGGATACAAGGATATGGAAGTTGGTGGGGATACAAGGATATGGAAGTTGGTGGGGATACAAGGATATGGAAGTTGGTGGGGATACAAGGATATGGAAGTTGGTGGGGATACAAGGATATGGAAGTTGGTGGGGATACAAGGATATGGAAGTTGGTGGGGATACAAGGATATGGAAGTTGGTGGGGATACAAGGATATGGAAGTTGGTGGGGATACAAGGATATGGAAGTTGGTGGGGATACAAGGATATGGAAGTTGGTGGGGATACAAGGATATGGAAGTTGGTGGGGATACAAGGATATGGAAGTTGGTGGGGATACAAGGATATGGAAGATGGTGGGGACACAAGGATATGGAAGTTGGTGGGGATACAAGGATATGGAAGATGGTGGGGATACAAGGATATGGAAGTTGGTGGGGATACAAGGATATGGAAGTTGGTGGGGATACAAGGATATGGAAGTTGGTGGGGATACAAGGATATGGAAGTTGGTGGGGATACCAGGATATGGAAGTTGGTGGGGATACAAGGATATGGAAGTTGGTGGGGATACAAGGATATGGAAGTTGGTGGGGATACAAGGATATGGAAGATGGTGGGGATACAAGGATATGGAAGTTGGTGGGGATACAAGGATATGGAAGTTGGTGGGGATACAAGGATATGGAAGTTGGTGGGGACACAAGGATATGGAAGTTGGTGGGGATACAAGGATATGGAAGTTGGTGGGGACACAAGGATATGGAAGTTGGTGGGGATACAAGGATATGGAAGATGGTGGGGATACAAGGATATGGAAGTTGGTGGGGACACAAGGATATGGAAGATGGTGGGGATACAAGGATATGGAAGTTGGTGGGGATACAAGGATATGGAAGTTGGTGGGGATACAAGGACATGGAAATTGGTTGTGATACAGGGCTATGGAAGTTGGTGGGGATGCAAGGATATGGAAGTTGGTGGGGATACAAGGATATGGAAGTTGGTGGGGATACAAGGATATGGAAGTTGGTGGGGATACAAGGATATGGAAGTTGGTGGGGATACAAGGATATGGAAGTTGGTAGGGATACACGGATATGGAAGTTGGTGGGGATACAAGGATATGGAAGTTGGTGGGGATACAAAGATATGGAAGTTGGTGGGGATACAAGGATATGGAAGTTGGTGGGGATACAAGGATATGGAAGTTGGTGGGGATACAAGGATATGGAAGTTGGTGGGGATACAAGGATATGGAAGTTGGTAGGGATACACGGATTTGGAAGTTGGTGGGGATACAAGGATATGGAAGTTGGTGGGGATACAAGGATATGGAAGTTGGTATGGATACAAGGATATGGAAGTTGGTGGGGATACAAGGATATGGAAGTTGGTGGGGATACAAGGATATGGAAGTTGGTGGGGATACAAGGATATGGAAGTTGGTGGGGATACAAGGATATGGAAGTTGGTGGGAATACAAGGATATGGAAATTGGTTGTGATACAAGGATATGGAAATTGGTTGTGATACAAGGATATGGAAGTTGGTGGGGATGCAAGGATATGGAAGATGGTGGGGATACAAGGATATAGAAGTTGGTGGGGATACAGGGATATGGAAGTTGGTGGGGATACAAGGATATGGAAGTTGGTGGGGATAAAAGGATATGGAAGTTGGTGGGGATACAGGGATATGGAAGTTGGTGGGGATACAAGGATATGGAAGTTGGTGGGGATACAAGGATATGGAAGTTGGTGGGGATACAAGGATATGGAAGTTGGTGGGGATACAAGGATATGGAAGTTGGTGGGGATACAAGGATATGGAAGTTGGTGGGGATACAAGGATATGGAAGTTGGTGGGAATACAAGGATATGGAAGTTGGTGGGGATACAAGGATATGGAAGTTGGTGGGGATACAAGGATATGGAAGTTGGTGGGGATACAAGGATATGGAAGTTGGTGGGGATACAAGGATATGGAAGTTGGTGGGGATACAAGGATATGGAAGATGGTGGGGATACAAGGATATGAAAGTTGGTGGGGACACAAGGATAAGGACTATGGTGGGGATACAAGGATATGGAAGTTGGTGGGGATACAAGGATATGGAAGATGGTGGGGATACAAGGATATGGAAGTTGGTGGGGATACAAGGATATGGAAGTTGGTGGGGATACAATGATATGGAAGTTGGTAGGGATACACGGATTTGGAAGTTGGTGGGGATACAAGGATATGGAAGTTGGTGGGGATACAAGGATATGGAAGTTGGTATGGATACAAGGATATGGAAGTTGGTGGGGATACAAGGATATGGAAGTTGGTGGGGATACAAGGATATGGAAGTTGGTGGGGATACAAGGATATGGAAGTTGGTGGGGATACAAGGATATGGAAGTTGGTGGGAATACAAGGATATGGAAATTGGTTGTGATACAAGGATATGGAAATTGGTTGTGATACAAGGATATGGAAGTTGGTGGGGATGCAAGGATATGGAAGATGGTGGGGATACAAGGATATAGAAGTTGGTGGGGATACAGGGATATGGAAGTTGGTGGGGATACAAGGATATGGAAGTTGGTGGGGATAAAAGGATATGGAAGTTGGTGGGGATACAGGGATATGGAAGTTGGTGGGGATACAAGGATATGGAAGTTGGTGGGGATACAAGGATATGGAAGTTGGTGGGGATACAAGGATATGGAAGTTGGTGGGGATACAAGGATATGGAAGTTGGTGGGGATACAAGGAAATGGAAGTTGGTGGGGATACAAGGATATGGAAGATGGTGGGGATACAAGGATATGAAAGTTGGTGGGGACACAAGGATATGGACTATGGTGGGGATACAAGGATATGGAAGTTGGTGGGGATACAAGGATATGGAAGATGGTGGGGATACAAGGATATGGAAGTTGGTGGGGATACAAGGATATGGAAGTTGGTGGGGATACAAGGATATGGAAGTTGGTGGGGATACCAGGATATGGAAGATGGTGGGGATACAAGGATATGGAAGTTGGTGGGGATACAAGGATATGGAAGATGGTGGGGATACAAGGATATGGAAGTTGGTGGGGATACAAGGATATGGAAGTTGGTGGGGATACAAGGATATGGAAGTTGGTGGGGACACAAGGATATGGAAGTTGGTGGGGATACAAGGATATGGAAGTTGGTGGGGATACAAGGATATGGAAGTTGGTGGGGATACAAGGATATGGAAGTTGGTGGGGATACAAGGATATGGAAGTTGGTGGGGATACAAGGATATGGAAGTTGGTGGGGACACAAGGATATGGAAGTTGGTGGGGATACAAGGATATGGAAGTTGGTGGGGATACAAGGATATGGAAGTTGGTGGGGATACAAGGATATGGAAGTTGGTAGGGATACACGGATTTGGAAGTTGGTGGGGATACAAGGATTTGGAAGTTGGTGGGGATACAAGGATACGGAAGTTGGTGGGGATACAAGGATATGGAAGTTTGTGGGGATACAAGGATATGGAAGTTGGTGGGGATACAAGGATATGGAAGTTGGTGGGGATACAAGGATATGGAAGTTGGTGGAGATACAAGGATATGGAAGTTGGTGCGGATACAAGGACATGGAAATTGGTTGTGATACAGGGATATGGAAGTTGGTGGGGATGCAAGGATATGGAAGTTGGTGGGGATACAAGGATATGGAAGTTGGTGGGGATACAAGGATATGGAAGTTGGTGGGGATACAAGGATATGGAAGTTGGTGGGGATACAAGGATATGGAAGTTGGTAGGGATACACGGATATGGAAGTTGGTGGGGATACAAGGATATGGAAGTTGGTGGGGATACAAAGATATGGAAGTTGGTGGGGATACAAGGATATGGAAGTTGGTGGGGATACAAGGATATGGAAGTTGGTGGGGATACAAGGATATGGAAGTTGGTAGGGATACAAGGATATGGAAGTTGGTGGGGATACAAGGATATGGAAGTTGGTAGGGATACACGGATTTGGAAGTTGGTGGGGATACAAGGATATGGAAGTTGGTGGGGATACAAGGATATGGAAGTTGGTAGGGATACAAGGATATGGAAGTTGGTGGGGATACAAGGATATTGAAGTTGGTGGGGATACAAGGATATGGAAGTTGATGGGGATACAAGGATATGGAAGTTGGTGGGGATACAAGGATATGGAAGTTGGTGGGGATACAAGGATATGGAAGTTGGTGGGAATACAAGGATATGGAAATTGGTTGTGATACAAGGATATGGAAATTGGTTGTGATACAAGGATATGGAAGTTGGTGGGGATGCAAGGATATGGAAGATGGTGGGGATACAAGGATATAGAAGTTGGTGGGGATACAGGGATATGGTAGGTTGGTGGGGATACAAGGATATGGAAGTTGGTGGGGATAAAAGGATATGGAAGTTGGTGGGGATACAGGGATATGGAAGTTGGTGGGGATACAAGGATATGGAAGTTGATGGGTATACAAGGATATGGAAGTTGGTGGGGATACAAGGATATGGAAGTTGGTGGGGATACAAGGATATGGAAGTTGGTGGGGATACAAGGATATGGAAGTTGGTGGGGATACAAGGATATGGAAGTTGGTGGGGATACAAGGATATGGAAGATGGTGGGGATACAAGGATATGGAAGTTGGTGGGGATACAAGGATATGGAAGTTGGTGGGGATACAAGGATATGGAAGTTGGTGGGGATACAAGGATATGGAAGTTGGTGGGGATACAAGGATATGGAAGATGGTGGGGATACAAGGATATGGAAGTTGGTGGGGACACAAGGATATGGAAGTTGGTGGGGACACAAGGATATGGAAGCTGGTGGGGATACAAGGATATGGAAGATGGTGGGGATACAAGGATATGGAAGTTGGTGGGGATACAAGGATATGGAAGTTGGTGGGGATACAAGGATATGGAAGTTGGTGGGGATACAAGGATATGGAAGTTGGTGGGGATACCAGGATATGGAAGATGGTGGGGATACAAGGATATGGAAGTTGGTGGGGATACAAGGATATGGAAGTTGGTGGGGATACAAGGATATGGAAGATGGTGGGGATACAAGGATATGGAAGTTGGTGGGGATACAAGGATATGGAAGTTGGTGGGGATACAAGGATATGGAAGTTGGTGGGGACACAAGGATATGGAAGTTGGTGGGGATACAAGGATATGGAAGTTGGTGGGGACACAAGGATATGGAAGTTGGTGGGGATACAAGGATATGGAAGATGGTGGGGATACAAGGATATGGAAGTTGGTGGGGACACAAGGATATGGAAGATGGTGGGGATACAAGGATATGGAAGTTGGTGGGGATACAAGGATATGGAAGTTGGTGGGGATACAAGGACATGGAAATTGGTTGTGATACAGGGATATGGAAGTTGGTGGGGTTGCAAGGATATGGAAGTTGGTGGGGATACAAGGATATGGAAGTTGGTGGGGATACAAGGATATGGAAGTTGGTGGGGATACAAGGATATGGAAGTTGGTGGGGATACAAGGATATGGAAGTTGGTAGGGATACACGGATATGGAAGTTGGTGGGGATACAAGGATATGGAAGTTGGTGGGGATACAAAGATATGGAAGTTGGTGGGGATACAAGGATATGGAAGTTGGTGGGGATACAAGGATATGGAAGTTGGTGGGGATACAAGGATATGGAAGTTGGTGGGGATACAAGGATATGGAAGTTGGTGGGGATACAAGGATATGGAAGTTGGTAGGGATACACGGATTTGGAAGTTGGTGGGGATACAAGGATATGGAAGTTGGTGGGGATACAAGGATATGGAAGTTGGTATGGATACAAGGATATGGAAGTTGGTGGGGATACAAGGATATGGAAGTTGGTGGGGATACAAGGATATGGAAGTTGGTGGGGATACAAGGATATGGAAGTTGGTGGGGATACAAGGATATGGAAGTTGGTGGGAATACAAGGATATGGAAATTGGTTGTGATACAAGGATATGGAAATTGGTTGTGATACAAGGATATGGAAGTTGGTGGGGATGCAAGGATATGGAAGATGGTGGGGATACAAGGATATAGAAGTTGGTGGGGATACAGGGATATGGAAGTTGGTGGGGATACAAGGATATGGAAGTTGGTGGGGATAAAAGGATATGGAAGTTGGTGGGGATACAGGGATATGGAAGTTGGTGGGGATACAAGGATATGGAAGTTGGTGGGGATACAAGGATATGGAAGTTGGTGGGGATACAAGGATATGGAAGTTGGTGGGGATACAAGGATATGGAAGTTGGTGGGGATACAAGGATATGGAAGTTGGTGGGGATACAAGGATATGGAAGTTGGTGGGAATACAAGGATATGGAAGTTGGTGGGGATACAAGGATATGGAAGTTGGTGGGGATACAAGGATATGGAAGTTGGTGGGGATACAAGGATATGGAAGTTGGTGGGGATACAAGGATATGGAAGATGGTGGGGATACAAGGATATGAAAGTTGGTGGGGACACAAGGATATGGACTATGGTGGGGATACAAGGATATGGAAGTTGGTGGGGATACAAGGATATGGAAGATGGTGGGGATACAAGGATATGGAAGTTGGTGGGGATACAAGGATATGGAAGTTGGTGGGGATACAAGGATATGGAAGTTGGTGGGGATACAAGGATATGGAAGTTGGTGGGGATACCAGGATATGGAAGATGGTGGGGATACAAGGATATGGAAGTTGGTGGGGATACAAGGATATGGAAGTTGGTGGGGATACAAGGATATGGAAGATGGTGGGGATACAAGGATATGGAAGATGGTGGGGATACAAGGATATGGAAGTTGGTGGGGATACAAGGATATGGAAGTTGGTGGGGATACAAGGATATGGAAGTTGGTAGTGACACAAGGATATGGAAGTTGGTGGGGATACAAGGATATGGAAGTTGGTGGGGATACAAGGATATGGAAGTTGGTGGGGATACAAGGATATGGAAGTTGGTGGGGACACAAGGATATGGAAGTTGGTGGGGATACAAGGATATGGAAGTTGGTGGGGATACAAGGATATGGAAGTTGGTGGGGATACAAGGATATGGAAGTTGGTGGGGATACAAGGATATGGAAGTTGGTGGGGACACAAGGATATGGAAGTTGGTGGGGATACACGGATTTGGAAGTTGGTGGGGATACAAGGATATGGAAGTTGGTGGGGATACAAGGATACGGAAGTTGGTGGGGATACAAGGATATGGAAGTTTGTGGGGATACAAGGATATGGAAGTTGGTGGGGATACAAGGATATGGAAGTTGGTGGGGATACAAGGATATGGAAGTTGGTGGGGATACAAGGATATGGAAGTTGGTGGGGATACAAGGACATGGAAATTGGTTGTGATACAGGGATATGGAAGTTGGTGGGGATGCAAGGATATGGAAGTTGGTGGGGATACAAGGATATGGAAGTTGGTGGGGATACAAGGATATGGAAGTTGGTGGGGATACAAGGATATGGAAGTTGGTGGGGATACAATGATATGGAAGTTGGTAGGGATACACGGATATGGAAGTTGGTGGGGATACAAGGATATGGAAGTTGGTGGGGATACAAAGATATGGAAGTTGGTGGGGATACAAGGATATGGAAGTTGGTGGGGATACAAGGATATGGAAGTTGGTGGGGATACAAGGATATGGAAGTTGGTAGGGATACAAGGATATGGAAGTTGGTGGGGATACAAGGATATGGAAGTTGGTAGGGATACCTGGATTTGGAAGTTGGTGGGGATACAAGGATATGGAAGTTGGTGGGGATACAAGGATATGGAAGTTGGTAGGGATACAAGGATATGGAAGTTGGTGGGGATACAAGGATATGGAAGTTGGTGGGGATACAAGGATATGGAAGTTGGTGGGGATACAAGGATATGGAAGTTGGTGGGGATACAAGGATATGGAAGTTGGTGGGGATATAAGGATATGGAAGTTGGTGGGAATACAAGGATATGGAAATTGGTTGTGATACAAGGATATGGAAATTGGTTGTGATACAAGGATATGGAAGTTGGTGGGGATGCAAGGATATGGAAGATGGTGGGGATACAAGGATATAGAGGTTGGTGGGGATACAGGGATATGGAAGTTGGTGGGGATACAAGGATATGGAAGTTGGTGGGGATAAAAGGATATGGAAGTTGGTGGGG
>JBBDGP010001439.1:1242500-1305000 GCA_037952835.1 Lithobates septentrionalis
TCTTCCACATGTTTGCTGTGTCCCCCACATAGCTTCTCGCAAACTGCAAACGGGACTTATGGCTTTCTTTCAACAATAGCCACTCTTCCATAAAGGCCAGATTTGTGGAGTGCACGACTAATAGTTGTCCTGTGGACAGATTCTTCCACCTGAGCTGTGGATCTCTGCAGCTCCTCCAGATTTACCATGGGCCTCTTGGCTGCTTCTCTGATTAATGCTCTTCTTGCCCAGCCTGTCAGTTTAGGTGGACGGCCATGTCTAGGTTTGCAGTTGTGCCATACTCTTTCCATTTTCAAATGATGGATTGAACAGTGCTACGTGAGATGTTTAGAGCTTGGGATATTTTTATAACCTAACCCTGCTTTAAACTTCAACTGTATCCCTGACCTGTCTGGTGTGTTCCTTGGCATTTGAGGCTGTTTGACTAAGGTTATCTAACAAACTTCTGAGGGCTTCACAGAACAGCGGTATTTATTCTGGGATTAAATGTCACAGGTGGACTCTATTTACCATTTATTTTCCTTCCACTTCACAATTATGTGCCACTGTGTGTTGGTCTATCACATAAAATCCCAATAAAATACATTTACGTTTCTAGTTGTAACATTACAAAATGTGGAATATTTCTAGCGGTATGAATACTTTTTTTTTTTTTATTTATTTATTTATTTTATTAAAGCTATGCTGGCTGTAGATGGATTGAAATTTGCTGCTAAACCGGGTGAATTTGATCCATGTGTGACTACTTCTGCTCTACAGAAGTCGATCTAACAATTGACTTCTGTCAAACGGGCTTTTTTGGAAAAAATTTTCTCAATCAGCAGCTGCATCCAATTGGCTGCATATGTTCTGACAGAGGAGAATGCCTGCTGTCAGACTACAATGTCTCAGCAGGGAGAATTGTTTTATCCATCTATGGCCAGCCATATCATATTTTTGTTTTCTTGGTTGCTTGCTGCCAGAATAAAATTGTATTTTATAACGTGCCTTTAACCATCACCCACATGTCAACTACACTGAAATACAGCACCTTGTTTTATAGTATGTAGTTTAGTTTGTAACAATGCCCAGGGAACTTTGCAGCACAGTTTTTACAAAAAGTAAGTTAAGACCAGGTGTTGAAAGACAGTTTATTAGTATATTGTACCTATAAAAAGTGTCAATCCCCTTTGTAATGGAACATTAAATTTTCTGTACATTTTAAGGTTTTGTTTTTTTGCACTGATCAACAGGAACATACTCTTAAATGTCAAAGTTAAACCAGATCTCTGCATAATGATGTAAAGCTAAATTTTGGACAGATACATTCATTTATTGATGTATTCATTAATACATCAATACATGAGTTTAACTGTAACCAGTGTAAAGTACCTGAATTTAACTTGGCATCAGCTTCTTGCATTCCACTGTACAAGACTTGCAAAGGGAGAAGCCAATCATCTTTGCCGCGTTGTTCATGCTCTAACAAGGAGCATGCTGATGGCATACTGTAGGTGTTAAAGAGGAAGTAACCCTGATGGGTTTTACGTCTTTTTTTTTTTTTTTGTTGTTTATTTTTTTTCCCCCTGCAAAGTAAAAGCATAATGGCCTAGTATGCATCGCATACTAGCCCATTATGTGGCACTTGCCTGCAAACGAAGCACACGCTGTCCCCACTGGTGGCCGCATCCATCTTCGCCCCTCTTCCTTCCGAGACTGTACGGAGTCGCGTGGCGTCATTCTCGCGAGGGAGCCATCGGTCACGGCACTTGCTAGTGAAGAAACGTCACAGCATATTTACAGTACCTATAGGTAAGCCTTATAGGCTTGCCTATAGGTACAAGTTGCACAGAGGGGTTTACAACCACTTTAACTGCAAGAAAAAAAAAAAAAACACATAGAAACCAGGTAGAGCTGTGCAGTGTGCAGAACCTGTCCATGTCCATGTCAATTTTAGCACTAGATGGACAGAAACGGAAACCTTTGGCATGTAAAGCAGCTTCCATTTATGTATTTCATCTGTGTAGTTATCAGTTTACCTGGAATTCAGCTTCATATTGGTTACAGTGAAAAGACACAAAGTAACTGCATAGGTTTACATCCTCTTATGTTTAGTTATTTACTTTTGGCAACAATTACAGCTTTGAGCCCAAGTGGATGGGTATCAATTGGCTTTGCCCTCCCGGATGCCGCAATATTCCTGCATTCATTATTAAAAACTACTCCAGCTGTGGAGTTTGCATGGCGATTGTGAGCGAACAACCTTTTTGTAAGTCCAGCCATAAATTCTCTATTGGATTGAGATCCAGATGATTATGACATGATCATTCCAGAACTTTTAACACTGATTTAAGCCCAACCCTGGGCAAAACAAAAAAAAAAATATCCTTGCAGTGGAGCCTTCCCAGGCTTCAAAGATGAAATGCTTAAGTCTAGGAGGTACAGGAAGAGGCTGCATAACTTAACCGACTCCTTTGCTCTGGCTCTTTTACTCTTCACCCCAAAGTTTAGTCTGTGGGCATTGTCTCTGCATCATCATATATCTAATATACCTAAATTTTTAGTTTTGTCATACTGCGAATCCTATGGAGACAGTTTAAAGAAAAAAAAAAAAACTGGGCGGAGTTTACTCCACTAAAGCTTGCCATACATGGGTTATAATTCTGCTGGTGCAGCTTTTTTTTTTTTGGCTGAATTTCGATACATGTATGGGCAGGCTGGTCATACAGAAGTCAATCTACCAATCCAGTTCAGTACAGCCAGCCAGGATCCTCTGTTTCATTGGCACCACTGGCTTTAGCCGGCAGCCCCGATCGGTGTATTCTGACGGCAGGGAAGTCTACAAGCTGTCAGAATACAAAAGCTCAGTGGGGAGGATTCCCCCATCCACATCCAGCTGGTTGAACTAAAAAAAGAGCTTGTCTTTGGCTTGCTTAAAGAGGAAGTAAACCCTGATGGGTTTTACTTCCTCTTTATCCCCCTGCAAAGTAAGAGTACAATGGGCTAGTAGTATGCATCACTTGCGGCACTTATGTCTGGCACGTGCCTGCAAACAAAGCCCGCAATGTCCCCGCTGGAGGCCACATCCATCTTCGCCCCTCTTCCTTCCAGGGCTGCGGACCCTGGCTCTGTGACTGGCTGGAGCCCGCATGCGTGAGGGAGCTTCCAGTCACGGCACACGCTGAAGAAGAAACCGCTCGGAGGGCCGTTTCTTCACTGCGCATGCGCTGATGAAGTCATCAGCACACTACAAGGCAAATATCTCCTAACGGCACACGTTTAGGAGATATTTTCGGTACATATTGGTAAGCCTTATTATAGGGTTACCTATATGTAAAAATAGGTCTGGGGGGTTTACAACCACTTTAAGTCTACAAAAATGCTGTTTTGTCAGCTGATAACAGAAGTTAGAAGTGAAGTGGCTTTCTAGCAGATGAACTGGTATTTTTCTCTACTTGCAGGATTTTTAAAGGCATAAAACATGGGGAAATGTGCATGTATTGCATTTATGTACTGCCTTTTCTGTTTTCTGTTCTTGTTTTAGTTTTTTTTTTGTGTTTTTCTGCCTTTTTTTTTTTCTGCCCTGACGTAAACTTTTTAATGTTCTTTTTTTAAAAAAAAAAGTCTTCTCCTGTTTACTTAACAAAATAAGGATTACAGATTGACATAGTAGCAGTACATATCTTTACATGGCTTCACTGATTTTCCTTTTGACCTTACAGGTGTTATAGCTTCATTTGCAAGCTATGTCTCCAAAGTAGCAACAGGACGCTTTGGCCCATCCCTCGGAGCTGTATGTATTTTTTTTTGTAATTTTATTATGCATTTTCCTTGCTTATCATGTTTTTAAAATCCTAAATAGGTTTATGTATTAAAAGCCCGCTTCCCTTTAATTTTTACCATTGGACTGCAGAAATTACAGTTGGAAGTTATTGTAGGCGATTAGAAACTGTCCTAATTTTGTTGGTACCATTTACATGTGAAAGGCTTTTTAGTAAAAAAAAAAATGCTGTCTTACTTCATCTAAACAAATCCCATATTGATGGTAAGATTCTTATGAAATCAAGTTAGACGTGTAAGTGCTTAGGCAAAATATAGTTTTCCTAATTGTACAGTACAAGACACAGCATAGTCTTAAACTGGGTTATATGCAGCTACCTCCCAGGTGATTGGACATTGGCAAACATAATATTCTGTTCAGCCTTGAAGGAAGCAAGTCTAAATATCTCCTTGATAGAAAAAGCATGGCCCAGCAATCTCTGCTGTTCACATCCCAGGAGAGGTCAATTTTCAAGATGGATTTCTTCGGTTATCATCGCCAGGACCAAGGGCAATGGTCCATCCATCCCAACATAGTCCATCTCTTATATTATAAATGAAACCCCAGATGCAGACATTCTGCAACAAGAAGTTACCCCTATTTGTGGCCAGGACTAAGGATCCTCTAGCACTAGCATTGGATGCCCTGCTAATCTCATAGTTCAGACTAATGTATGCCTTTCTTCCAGTGTGGTTTAAGGATACAAACCCTAGCTTTCCCCTAACAAGTCAGACCTGCTGTCCCAAGGCCTCCTAAATCATCCTGCATCTAAGTCATTGGCTTTAATGGCAAGGTTGTACTTGAACGACAGGGGTATATCTGACTCTCATCCCCGCATTGCTCAAGGCCAGGAAAGCTACCTTGAGAAGGCTTTACTACCGTACTTGAAAATTTGTTTTTTGCCTGGTGTGAACGCAGGCATTTTAACCCCAGACACTATTGGATACCTTGTAGAACTTGACAAAAATGTATCTCTCTATATATTAATACAATCATATAAAAAACAAAATTTAATTTGTGCAACCTAAAAAATAATCAACCAAACTAAGTCCACTCTTATGCCCTGTACACCCGATCAGACCTTGATCAGACATTCCGACAACAAAATCCATGGATTTTTTTCCCGACGGATGTTGGCTCAAACTTGTCTTGCATACACACGGTCGCACAAAGTTGTCGGAAAATCAGATCGGTCTGAACGCGGTGACGTAAAACACGTACGTCGGGACTATAAACAGGGCAGTAGCCAATGGCTTTCGTCTCTTTAATTTATTCTGAGCATGCGTGGCACTTTGTGCGTCAGATTTGTGTACACACGATCGGATTTTGTTATCGGAAAATTTTATAGCCTGCTCTCAAACTTTGTGTGTCGGAAATTCCGACTGAAAAAGTCCGATGGAGCCCACACATGATCGGAATTTCCGACAACACAATCCGATCGCACTTTTTCCGTCGGAAAATCTGACCGTGTGTACAGGGCATAAGTGTGTCTCTAGAGGAAATCTTCTTCTATTCTGCCAATTTTTTTCCTTCACCACATGCAAATCTACTGAAACATGCTCTTCACACTCAATAGTGCTCCAACACCTATTATATTATATGTGGGGCCACTCACCAGATATCTTTGGGGCACCAGGACCCTCTCAGCTTACAAGGTAATGTCAAAATGTGCTATGTTAGACTTGCCTTTAAAAAAAAAAAAAAAAAAAAAAGCTCTTCCAGCGCCGAGATGTCAGCTGCAGACGCTCCCATCTTCACCGTCTTGCTTCCGGGCTCGTGGACTCTGGCTCTGTGACTGGCCGGAGCCGCGATGACGTCACTGTTTACGGCACAGGGCTCTGAAGGAATAGTGGCCGTTCTTTCATAGTGCATGCGCCGGTGATGTCACTGGCTGCATATACAGTAAATATCTCTTAAACTGTGCCTGTTTAGGAGATATTTACACTACCTATACGTAAGCCTTATTAAAGACTTGCCTTGTATCTAAAAGTTAGTGATGGAAGTTTACTTCCACTTTTTAAGCTAGCGCCTTATCACAAGGTTTATTTACAAGTTTGGGGGTTTGCACCAAAAAAGATTAGGTAGCTAATTAGCACTATCAATAAATTTAAACTTGGGGGAGGGTGCCATTTTTCATATTAACTTCTAAAGGACAGGTTTCCGTTTTGTCCATCCTATTCCAAAAGCCTTTGGCTTTACTCTCCCCTAAAAAAACTTTTTTTCAAGGTGTTTTGCATCACAGATCCCCATTACAGTACCCTGTGCTTCCTTAGGATCTCAGTCTGGTCCTGCAAATATCACCCCTTGAACCTTCTCTTGTAAGATGCCCTTCCTAATCCTGCACAAAAATCCTGTGGTCTTGCATCCGAAATATATCACCTTAGGGAAAAAAGGAGTAAGCTTTCCACCTTAATAAAGACAGGGAGGTTGATTTACTAAAGGCAAATATACTGTGTATTTGCCCTAGATCTGAGGGGAGGCACTTAAATGAGGGAAAGCTCTGCTGATTTCTATCATCCAATCGTGTACAAGCAATGATGCTGTTTGTGTTTTTATTTATTTTTTTGTTTTTGTTATTATTTTTATTATTATACAGGATTTATATAGCGCCAACAGTTTACGTAGCGCTTTACAACTTGAGGGTAGACAGTACAAATACAATACACTTTAATACAGTAGGAATCAGAGGGCCCTGCTCCTTAGAGCTTACAATCTAAGAGGGAAGGTCAAGAGATACAAGAGGTAATAACTGTGGGTGATGTGCTGATTGAGAAGATAAATGTACAGTTGTTAGGTGGGGGCCAGATAGGCTTCTCTGAAGAGATGAGTTTTCAGTGATCGTCTGAAGGTGAATAAAGTAGGAGAAAATCGGACGGATTGGGGTAAAGCATTCCAGAGGATGGGGGAGGCTCTGGAGAAGTCCTGAGGGCGAGCATGGGATGAGGTGACAAGGGAGTTTGAGAGCAGGAGGTCTTGGAAGGAGCGAAGAGAACGATTAGGTTGGTATTTTGTGACTAGGTTAGAGATGTAGCTGGGGGCCAGGTTGTGGATGGCTTTGTAAGTTATAGTTAGTATCTTGAATTTAATTTGGTGACTGAGTGGCAGCCAATGGAGGGATTGGCAGAGGGGTGTAGCAGACGCTGAGCGGTTTGTGAGGTGGATGAGCCTGGCAGCAGCGTTCATGATGGACTGAAGTGGGGATAGCCTATTTAGAGGTAAACCAATGAGGAGGAAGTTGCAGTAGTCAAGGCGGGAGATGACCAGGGAGTGGATTAGAAGCTTTGTGGTGACATTGGTTAGGAAGGGGCGTATCTTGGAGATGTTGCGGAGATTGAGGCGGCAAGTTTTGGATAGTGATAGAATGTGGAGCCGAAAGGTTAGTTCAGAGTCCAGGATTACACCTAGAACCTTGGCGTGGGGAGATGGGTTGATAGTTGAGCCGTTGATATTGACAGAGAAATCAGGGGAAGTGGCACCTGAGGGAGGAAATATCATGAGCTCAGTTTTGGATAGGTTGAGTTTGAGGAAGTGATGTGACATCCAGGCTGATATGTCTGCTAGTAAGTTGGTAATGCGTGAGGAGAGATGGAGAGAGCTGGGGGGTGGAGAGATAGATTTGGGTGTCATCAGCGTAGAGATGATATTTAAAGCCGTGGGAGGCAATCAACTGACCCAAGGAGGTGGTTTAGATTGAGAAAAGGAGAGGTCCAAGAACAGAACCTTGGGGGACCCCAACGGAGAAAGGAAGAGGAGAGGAGGAAGTAAAGTTGTAAGTGACACTGAAGGAGCGGTGGGATAGGTAGGATGAGAACCAGCGAAGAGTACAGTCACGGAGACCAAAGGAGTGGAGTTTTTTTGGAGGAGGAGGGGGTGGTCCACTGTGTCAAAGGCAGCAGAGAGATCCAGGAGAAGTAGTACAGAATAGTGTCCACTGGTTTTAGCCATTAGTAGGTCATTTGAGAGTTTTAAGGAGAGCAGTTTCCAAGGAGTGTTGAGGGCGAAAACCGGACTGAAGGGTATCAAGAAGTTTATTCATGGTCAGATGGTCGCTTAGTCGGTTGTAGACCAGTCTTTCAAGAAGTTTGGAGGAGAAGAAGAGTAAGGAGATAGGATGTAAGTTGTTGTGATTGGTGGGGTCCAGTGAGGGCTTTTTAAGTATGGGGGTGACTAGCGCATGTTTTAGAGAGTTTGGGAAGATGCCACAATAGAGGGAGAGGTTGAAAATGTGATTTCGAGAGTTTAGAATCGAGTCAGAGGGTGAGCGTAGCATTTGCGAGGGAACAGGATCCAGGGGGCAGGTGGTTAGATGAGTGTTAGATAAAAGTTTAGCAACCTCAGTAATAGTAGCAGGGTTGAATGAGGGAAGTAATGATTGTATCTGTGGACATGGGGTGTTGCATGGGGGAGGTTTTTGCGCATTGGCGATCTCCTCATGAATTGTATCAATCTTAGTTTTGAAGTGATTGGCAATCTCCTGGGCAGTGAGTGAGTTGGTGGGTGGAGGCAGTGGAGGACAGAGTAGAGTGTTGAAGGTAGAGAAGAGTTGACGTGGACTGGATGAGAAGGTGTACATTTTTTTTTTCCTTGCATGTGATTAAAGAGGAGTTCCACCCAGGGGGGCCGTCAAAAAAAAAAAAAAAAAAAAAAGTCAGCAGCTACAAATACTGCAGCTGCTGACTTTTAATTGGACACTCACCTGTCCCTGGTTCCAGCGATGCGGGGGATCGAAGCCCCGCTCGTCTCCCCCCTCCGCTCGTCGGCGCCGGCATTGCAACTGTGGGCGCCGGGCTGTGGCTTCACAGCCTGGCACCCACTGCGCATGCGCGAGCGGCGCCGTGCGCCGTGATTGGCCACTCAATCACCTGGGACCTGTAATGGGTCCCAGATGATTGACAGGAGGGAGGGAGCAGAGCGGAGCCCTTTCTGTGCCGAGGAGGAAGTGATGTCACCAGCCCAGGCTAAGGGACAGGCAGACTACGAGGGACCACCTAGCAACAGGCATTTAGAGGTAAGTGAAAAAAAAAAAAATATCCAAATGTTTTTTTGTTTTTTGTTTTTAGAATTTTTACAGGTAGTTTTGTTTTTTGGGTGGAACCCCACTTTTAGTCTTCTTTGCAAAGTGAAGCTTTACCTCATTTACTAAGCTCTGGGGCAAGTGTACTTGCAGTGCACAGTATATTTTTGCCTTTAGTAAATCAAACACATTGCATTACCTTCCTTGTGCCCTGCTCCCAAGCATCCCAATGAGATTGTCTGACAATGTCCAAAGAAATGAGAATAATGATAACCCTATCTGAAAGAAGCCACCTGTGGGTGCATTTTTGGACCGCAAGGTTTTTATAGTGGCACTCTGAGTTGGGACTTTGACCCCCTTTCCTGTTTCGTGTTTTCTGTTCTGTTTGGCCTGTTGGCACAGTTCTGTTTGTCTTGTTGCCCTCATCCATGGGGCAATGAATATCCAGCCTGTCTATCCTTGTCCTATACTGCACAATTATGATAAAAGGAAATTCTCTCTCTTGCAGTACAGGCCACAAGCCACCCTCTCCTCTGTTCCTGTATTACTCTGCATTGCTTGCTGAAAAACAGGTTATGGAGGGGTACTTCTGTGTCCATTCACCTGAATGCAAAAGTCTATAACCTGGGTTCTATAAATATTCAGCCTGTGTCCTGTAATGTACGCCAAGATACAGAATTTACAGGCAAGCCAAAATTTCTTTAACAACTTTGCTATGCAGGATGTGCCCTGTACATCCTGGCTTTGAATTGGTAATAAAAAAAATTATATTATATAAGCATCTCGCCTGCTAACGCCTAGTTCTCTGGTATAGGTTCACAGATTTAATTTCCTTTTATCTACATTGTTCTTCTGTTATGGCATGATTATTGTGTTCTTTGACATGCTAAATGTTTTGTCATTCGCTATAATTTCTCTACTTTGATAGACAACTGCTACTGACTTGTAAGTCAATTATTAAAAGCGGAAATAAACTAAAACAAAAAATTTGATGCAAATAGATAAGGCTGGAGCATGCTACGGCTTATAGTATATGAAAAGTGCTCGGACATTTAGTGAAACATGCAGTCAAAAAAACAGCTCTACAGTTCTTGTTTAGTTGAACCCTCTTTAAAAATAAATTAAAAAACATAGCAAAGATATGTTTGTTCTTCAAGAGTCTCTTATGTATAAAATCAGTAGGCACTTCCTTTAATTATTAAGGTCATGCAGATTACACTTCATTGTAGATGTTAGGAAGTACACCTCTCTTGGTGCTCCTGTTGCATGTTTCCGTGAAGTTCATTGCCGATCAATAGAAAATACTGAAAGGTAAACTCCTCTCCACTTGGCTGATTTGTTTGCTAGCACCTGTGTCTTTATCTACATTTGCACAATAAAAAGAAAGGGGAGGAAAAATGAGAAACAGATGGCTGGGTTCAGCAGCTGTCCCTATACAGTCTGTGTTGGATATCTCCAGCTGCACATAGAGGGGTGTCAGAACTCCAGGGGATGTGGGGCTATAGTTGCAGCTGGTGCCTTTTAATCTGCTTCAGGGTTGTCCCTTCCAGTAAATACATAATTGTCTGTTTTTTAATGAAGGAACAAAATAAGGGGTAGAAAAAGGAATATATGTATCATTTATACTTCTAATTTAAAAAACTGTTTAATCTTTAATGACCATTGATTTCATGCCTCTATGTTGTATGCCTGGAATAGATTGCTTGGATATTTTTATTTCATGACAAAAAAGTTAGTAAAAATATAGGTGCTTTTTGCATCTTTATTACACATTTTAGTAAGTTAAATGACATATGTATGAAAATATTTATTCTTGTTGCCCCCCTCCAGTCTGGTGCAATCATGACAGTTCTAGCTGCTGTGTGTACAAAGATGCCTGAAGCCAAACTAGCCATCATCTTTCTTCCAATGTTCACATTTACTGCTGGAAACGTATGTACCATTTTTTTTTTCCGCTTTAACCATTTTATACTGGCTTTGTTTTATACTTTCAACCAGAAAAGAAAAGGGCTATTCTGAGCTTATACAGTACATATTTTTTATAACTGTGGGTGTTATCTAAAAGTGAAAGGTGCATGCTTATTCATGCTGACAGTTCATGGAGGGACTAAATAGTATTAAATAGTAAGTGCAGTTGAGTTCTATTTTCTATTGTGAATAAAATATGGGGTTGAGATTTGCAAATCATTGCATTTTGTTTTTACCCCTTCCCTACCCGCGTATGTACATATGACGTCCACAGATGGGATCTCCCATCCTGGGTGGACGTCATATGACGTCCTGGGATTCCCGGCCGCCTAGGGGGCGCGCGCGCCCGCCGCGTTGCTCGGGTCCTGGTGCGTGTGCCCGGCGGCCGCGATGTCCGCCGGGCACCCGCGATTGCCCGTTAACCGGGCCGGACCGTGGATCTCTGTGTGTAAACACAGAGATCCACGTCCTGTCAGCTCAGAGGAGAGCAATCTGTGTTCCCAGTACAGAGGAACACTGATCAGTCTCCTCCCCTTGTGCGTCCCCTCCCCCTACAGTTAGAAGCATTCCCTAGGAAACACATTTAACCCCTCCCCGCCCCCTAGTGGTTAACCCCTTCACTGCCTGTCACATTTACACAGTAATCAATGCAATTTTATAGCATTGATCGCTGTATAAATGTGAATGGTCCCAAAAAGTGTCCAATGTGTCCGCCATAATGTCGCAGTCACGAAAAAAAATTGCGATCGCCACTATTACTAGTAAAAAAAAAAAATTTTTTTTTTTAAAAATGCCATAAATCTATCCCATATTTTGTAGACGCTATAACTTTTGCGCAAACCAATCAATATACGCTTATTGCGATTTATTTATTTATTTTTTTATTTTTTTTACCAAAAATATGTAGAAGAATACGTATCGGCCGAAACTGAGGAAAAAATTAGTTTTTTTTAAAAAAAAATTGGGATATTTATTATAGCAAAAAGTAAAAAATGTTGTTTTTTCTCAAAATTGTCGCTCAGCTTTTGTTTATAGCGCAAAAAATAAAAACCGCAGAGGTGATCAAATACCACCAAAAGAAAGCTCTATTTGTGGGGGAAAAAAGGACGTCAATTTTGTTTGGGTACAACGTCGCACAACCGCGCAATTGTCGTTTAAAGTGCGACAGCGCTGAAAACTAAAAATTGGTCTGGGAAGGAAGGGGGTGAAAATGCCCTGTTTTGAACTGGTTAAGTAGATTTTACACCGTGTCCCAACTTTTTTGTAATCTATATTTTACAAAACTGAATCTGATATCTTCACTGTGCCCACCTGCCCATTGCTGCACAACTTCTGCCTGAGATCTTCCAAACTATAGCAGATGTCGTAAGTCAGTGGTCATCAACCCTGTCCTCAGGGCCCACTAACAGGCCAGGTTTTATGTATTACCTTGGGGAGATGCAGACTAGAATACTGCAATCACTGAGCAGCAAATGATATCACCTGTGATGTATTTCAGTTATCTTGCAAACCTGGTCTGTTGGTGGGCCCTGAGGACAGGGTTGATGACCACTGTCGTAAGTGATCCATTTGCTCAAATCCTGAAGAAATGTACTACTCTACTGAGGAATGACATTGCCTTTAGCACTCATACCTTATCTATTCTGGGTGCAGTTGGGTCCAAAATTTGTAATATATTGGAGGACCTCATATTTTATGATCACCATAATAATTGGAAATGATCCTAGTAATTGCAGCTACTTTGTTTTGTATTGCTTTTTTTTTTGGGGGGGGGGGGGGGTGTAAAGTTGTGTACATGAGACATAATGTATCTGTTACAATCAAGAAGCTTTTTTATTCAGATGTTTTTGTGGCTGTTTTTTTTTTTTTTTTTTTTCAGGCTCTCAAGGGTATCCTTGCCTTAGATGCAGTTGGTCTTTGTTTGGGCTGGAAGTTTTTTGACCATGCAGCACATCTTGGTGGAGCTCTGTTTGGAATGTGAGTAGTTAACCCCCCAGTATACCACCCCCTCTTTGTGCCTTGACATTTGTTTGGTTTTTGAATCCTACAGTGTTTACTTATAACTAGTAAATTAAAAACTACTGCCCAGTCTGTTTTAGGTTTTATGCCAAACCTGTTTAAGATTCAGCTGCTCGCTGTTCCTCTGGGGCTAAAGTGACTTGGGGACTGATTTCAGTATTTCATACTGCTCATCTGACCATTGTTACTTCGTACATAGTAGGATATAGAAGTGAGCTTCTATGCTTTTTGGTTCTTTTTCTGCTCTTGCTAAACACTTTTATGTCCAGTTTTTAAAGGTAAACACCTTAAACATTTAACAAGAACTATTTAATTCAGTTAGTAGAGTGCATTTTAATTAGAACTAGTGTACCCAATATGTCTTAAAATTTGTTTTTCTAAACCTATAGTACAGGGCAGGCTTTTTTAAATCATGACTTTTATATGCACGTATCTTCAGATTATTAGATACTGACAAATGAGCTGCAGGGGCATCCCCTTTTTTATAATCCCTATTGCTCATAGCTAGTCTATATAGTTTTTTGATAGTGTCTTTTAGGTGTTGAACCACTTCTCTCTGCTTCGAGAAACCTACCTCCTTCCTTGGCGTTACCCAAACTAGAAGATGCAGGACTGGCCTGTAATGTTGCTCTGCACTGGATCCTGCTGTGGACGCTCCTCTGGGCATATAGTGGAGTTGGCTGCAGGGCGCTTTACAGGTCCAGCTCTGTAGTCTACTTGGTGTTAAGCCCAATCTCTAAAGACCCCTGTGGGGGAATGCCCATCATGGAAGGCAAAGCCAGAAAGGGGTTATTGTCCCCTTATTCCTGCTACTGATATGGCGAGTACAGGGTAGAGGCCTTATAAGCATTCATCCCAGGCTGCCCAGTTATTCCCCTTTGGGGTGAGGTACAAACTGCTGTCCACTCTTCCAGTGGCACAGTGGCAGGTTCCATAAGGGCTCTGGTTAATGGCACTTCTTTGCCATGTGGTTATGTTGATGGAGGGAGCCTTGTGTGGCACTATTGTGCCAGGAGTGTTTTTACAGGTTTCTGGTGGCAGCAGCATGGGCAGTGCAGCACATTTGAGGGATACAGAGCAGGCGTCTGTCTGCGGCATGTGAATACTGCCTTTTGGATAGGACACTGGCAGCTAACTGATCCCCCAGGGCTCCAGGTATTGGGCTGTCCATTTGCTAAGATCTGCTGGGTAGGGTAGCCAGTCTAGGAACAGCCCTGTTATTCAGAACCCTAGTGGAAATGTCTTCCAGAAAGAGGAGGGGAGAAGGAAGCACAGCTTGATGTCTTTGAATCTCCCAATAGACAAGAAGTGACAGGTGGGTCTGAGCTGCTGCAACTGTCTGATATTTTGGCTGCGGCATTTGCTGGCCTGGAAGGGTAATTTGCTGGTATGATTAGCTCTGGCACATAGTTACATAGTAGGTGAGGTTGAAAAAAGACACAAGTCCATCAAGTCCAACCTATGTGTGTGATTATATATCAGTATTACATTGTATATCCCTGTATGTTGCAGTCGTTCAGGTGCTCTTACTACATGGTGGTAAAAAAAAACAGGAGAGGTCCCCTTTGCCAGACTCCCCTTCAATAGTAAAGGAGTGGTAGCATATTGATGAAGAGGTGCAACTTGAGGAAGGACAGATGGTAGAATCTACCTCATGAGGATTCTGAGCCCGAGAAAGCTCAGGGACCTTGGTTTCTCAAGCTCAGAGGATGTTAGTGCAATTCCTTTCTGAGATTGTTCGTTCTGACTTTAGGTTGCCTCCAACTGAGTCCTCATCAATTAAGTGTTCCTCTTTGGTGTCTTTGTGACCACCTCAGAGTTCACAAGAGGAGTATGGCCACAGTGGACACAGCGGTGTCCTGCCTCAGTAAGAATTTGTTGTGGATAATGTCCAGGTCGTTAAAAACCCCGCTGTCAAGAGACTAGGGACACTGTGAAAAGCCTCTTTTGCTTTGGCGGGCTCTGCAACCTGCGGTGGCAGCCATGAGCATTTGCCAAAACCTAAAAGATCGCATTAAGCAGTTGGTTTAGAGGAACCCAGCACCTGTGGAGGCAGGCACTTTAATTTAGATTTAATTTACATCGTCCCTTCTATTTCTTTATGTGGATGATGACATTGGTAATTATTTTATTTTAAAAAAATCGAATCGATACACAGCTGTCGCATTATCCAGCTCTTTCCAAGCCTGTCTACAGGGAAACATAAGCAGGAGGAGCTTCTAGTCCTCTGCTGCTGGTCACATATTAAAAAAATAAATAAATAAAAAACAGCCTTTGGAATGCAGAGTAAAAATAAATATTAACTGTTTTAAATTGTCATACAAATATATATTTGAAATCAAATCTTTTATTTTTTTGGCAACCTGGTGTAGGCAGATTTCTGCCAGTCGCAGGTTGTGTCACGCCCTTCCAGCATGTGTCTTAGAATAAGAGGTTGGTGAAGTCTCCATCAATCTACAAGTACTATCCCACCCCCATTGTGCACAGCTAGTTAGTGGGCATGGAGGAATTGGTTATTTACCACTGTGTATACGCCCACATGTGTGACTCTCCAGTTGCATGGGCTGCTCAGATGTGATAGAGAGGAAATGCTCCGCATAGAAACTCGCTGAAGACTGAGCATGTGCAGAGTACTCTGCAAAATCCCTTGCTAAATTGAGGACTTGGGCAGAAGGTGGAGATGGCTAACGCCTGGATCAACCAAGTTTTTTGCAGAATACAGAAAACTAATCTCAGTGACTGAGGTGGTATGAACCGCATGTAAAACAGCATTTATTGATGTCTTTTTATGACGTGGACACACACACACACACACACACACACACACACACAAATATATTTTTTTTTTAAGGACAAACAAGGCTTTCTTTTCATGATCTTGTCTTGCAACAACAATTTTTCTTTTCACAAGACAATAAAAGGCAACAAAACTAAAATAAATGTTACTGTACATAAGCGCTATTTTTAAATGGGAAATGTGTAAATATGTTAAATGTGTAAAAATATTAACAAACTAATATAAATATTAATGGTTAAAACAATCAGCAGTAAATAGATAGTTGGAGAAAGAATAAGGAGTTAATTAGGGATGATTAGATTAAACTAAGTTAATAAGGGGTTGAACAGAGGAACAGTTTATTTACAAAATTTTTTTTGTTTTTGTTTTATTTGTCAGGTTGCTTTAACGGACCTCATTTACAGATCTAAGTTTATATCTTTTGATCTTCAGATGAATGAACAGAATGATACAAAAAGTAACAATATGCTACTTTGTATCTTTGCATATTCGCATCTGAGCAGTGTTATTTATAAACAGATTCAGACTGCTGTTTTGTCAGCTACAGCTGCTGAGATCTTATCTGAGCATACAGTAATGCTGGCTTTGAATAATCAAAGCTGACAATTGTATACTGGGAAGCAGTGAGACTGGACTTGCTACACACCTCCTGTGTACTATGGAGAAGTATTTTTGGGCCTGTGTAGCATACCCAAAATCTGCAACTAGTTAAAACAAGTTTCTAAAGGTCCAGTTACTTTGTATCAAGTCACTTGTGTTCAGTGGTGGCCTTACTCCAGCAGAGGGACTTCCTTGGGTCAATAGACATCAGGGACACATATATCTTCATGTGACAGTTTTTTTTTCCAGTGCATCAAATATTCTTAGTTTTTGTGGTGGTGGACCTGCCTTTTCGGTTAGCCACAGCTCTTCAGGTATTCCTGAAAGTGTGAGCTCCAGTGCTGGGCATTGTAAAGGTACAAGGAATGTGCATACTGGGGTATCTGGAAGACCTGTTGCTCACAGAATATTTGCTGCATCGGGTAAGGAAGAACATGTCGCTCATGATTTCTACACCGGAAAATCCGGGATGTATTCTCAATATGGAGACATCTGGCCCTGTGCTGGCTCCAGAGTGTGGAGTACCTGGGTCTAACCCTGGATATGGTTCAGTTGAAGAGGGTTTATTTTGCCTCCGTAAAGGGGCTTTTCTCTAAGAAATCAGGTTTTAGTGCTAAGGAGTCACGGGTCTCTTTCAGTTTGTCTTTTTATGAGACTGCTGGGGATGACAGTTGCAACAGTGGAGACCGTTTTCATGCCCACAGTTTGATTTCAGGCCATTGCAGAGGAATATCCAGTCGGAGCTAAACAGATGCAGGAAGGTTCAATCTTTGGACTATAAATAAGGAACCCAAAAAAGGGTTAACGCTGCGCTAGAAAAGTGTATATTGAAGAGTGACTGTTAAAGCCGCCAGCACCAAAAGTCTAATACATCAAAAAAAATAAAAAAATAAGTGCAGCGCTAAAACTTAATATGAAATGTATATCATACTGGGATTAACCATAAGGAGTGATTAACCCACCAACAATAAATTAAGTAAAGGTAAATATAAAAAGTCAAAAAAGTCTCCCATAGAAGACTAAAACAAATATCTCACCATATACAAAAAGTGAAAAATTGAAAAATATATGTAAGAAGGTGAATCAAGTCCCAATTACAAACAATACAAACTAAAAAGTCAAAAAGTCCATAAACAAAGTGAATTGGAGACCAAAGTGCATATGTTCAGAGGAAGAAGTGACATAGGTGAGTCCAGCATCCAGAGTAATTCACACCCAAGTGAGATATGAGGCTCCTTACCAGCTCGAGGTGACCACCATAACAGTGGTCTCACCAGGCGTTTGGGAAATTATCAGGTCACCCACAAACCTATGCCGATATTCACAGTTGAAAACGTAGTACTCAAAAGACAAAAACAAGAAAGGCTCCCATAGTGTAAAATTGCAATATAGTGTGGTTTATTGAGCTATAAGATTGCACTTACAGGAATCTTCATCCATTAAAAGCATGTAACCAAACATAAGGATCGCGGCGTCTCCACGAGCTTCCGCCTGCTTACTGTGTATGTCCCATCAATCACAAAGGAAAACGTAATGACGTCAGCATCACAGGCTCCTCCCTACGCGTTTCGTCACGATAGGACATCGTCTGGGGATTGGCCAATCCCCAGACGACGTCCTATCGTGACGAAACGCGTAGGAAGTTTCATATTTCATATTAAGTTTTAGCGCTGCACTTATTTTGTTTTTTTTTTTTTCAATCTTTGGACTGCCAAATGTCCCTAGCTCCCAGTATGCTTCGGACATTTAAACTAGTGGATGGTTCCTCAGAATCTGGAGAAATCAGCGATGTGGATGTCTCAAGACTTATCTCAAGCAAACTACTGGAATTGCTTTAATTGCTTTCATTGTCACAAATGCTAACCTCAGTAGATTGTGTAACCTTTATTCAGTGCGAGCACAACATTTCCAGGCCTGCCTAACCACTTTGATATGATCACAATATGCCTTTTAAAGAAGTTCTAGTGCTCAGCAAGTACACTGCCCATCTGGTAATGAAGAGCCAGTTTGCCATCATCATTTTATA
The DNA here is from genome assembly GCA_037952835.1 of Lithobates septentrionalis. NCBI lineage: Eukaryota > Metazoa > Chordata > Amphibia > Anura > Ranidae > Lithobates > Lithobates septentrionalis. The sequence goes on from JBBDGP010001439.1 coordinate 1,260,724, forward strand.
TTTTTTTTTTACCTACTTTCTTCAGTTAAAATATCTGCCAGAACTACATATTGTCTTTTTGAGATGAGGGGAAAAGTCCTGGTCCCCCCCCCCCCCCCCCCAGGAGTTGTATGGAAGAAAGATGTACTCTTGCCTTCTGACCTTAATGCTTTTTTGTACTGGTTCGTTTGTGCTTTCATCCATTCATTAAAGCAGTAATAAACCCAAAACAAAAAAAGGTATTCTATTACAGCTTACTAATCATTAGATGTGTCTGCATCCTTTTTTTTTTTTCCCCTAGTGATCTGGCCAGTAACACCCCACCTGTATCGGTGCGACACAACTCTGGGAGCATGAGCACATAAGGCACAGCAGCATTGTCAGTCTGGGGGGAGGGTAGTATTAAATGTATTAGCAGATTTAGAACCACTTGCAAATTTAAGCCAAACTCCAGCTCATACTTTATAACAGTTATAGCAAAGCGTTTTTTTTCCGTTTGGGATAAAGATTTTGCAGGAAGAAATAAAAGCTGATCATTTTATTCACCCTTGCCTGTGTTAGGTGGTTTGTTTCATCCATATAAACTGATACATTCTGCTGGAGAGTTTGCTGTGAAAAACAGCAGACTTACTGGCTGAATTACCAGACGACAATAGCCCAAAAAGCAAACCCATACAGCCATTGCATCTAAGAATTGGTAAGCTGCAGTATAAGAAGTTTTTGCTTTTGGGTTTAATACCACTTTTAAGCAGCAATGGCTGTGAATTCCATATTTTAAAAAAGACTCGCCTTTCCTTGGTGTACACAGGACCATGTTCTAATGTTGAGTTTTAGTTTCAATTATTGTACTTTCGATAATTACTTTCAACAGGAAAGTAAAAAGCCTTTCCTGTTGACTATAGTATATGAATTTTATTAACCTATTCTTCAAAACATTTTTACAGCTGGTATGCCTTATATGGACATGAGCTCATCTGGAAAAAGAGGGAGCCTTTTGTAAAAATGTGGCACGAGTTCCGAAACAAGCCTCCAAGGAATGGAGGAACTTGACTTTAATCAAGAACAAAAATATAATCTGTGCAGACAACAGGCTGATGGCAACTTTAGCATTTTGACTTTTATTAAGACAAGTTGATAGAACTTGGTGTTTAAAATTCAGTAAATATGTCATGTATAATAAATGTCCAGTGAACATCTGTATTAGAAAAAATAAGTGAGCATTTTGTCTAAATTATTTATTTTTTACTTATTGGAAAATTTATTATACATAAAACTGCAGGGAGCATTTGTATTCAAGACTAACACTTTTTTGTGCCCTTGTCCTAAGCTATTTTAATTTTGTCTTTTCTTTCTGTTAAAAAAAAAAGTTGTCCTTGTCAAGAGGGAAATATGAGGTCTGCCATTTCTGCTCTCCTCCTTTTTTAAATGTATGAGTTTCCTGGCTGTTTTTCAGACCCACCAACCTTAGTACATTAAGTTACTTAACTGGAACAAGCTACACATTTAAAAGGTAAGATAATCTTTCATACAAAAGATGACTCTTAAAAACTCTTCCCAACCTTTTCCCTAGTCCACAGTCCCCACTGAATCTAGCTGGTCCATTGCCAGTCACCCGCCACTCCAACCAGCTGCTATAACGGGCCATACAATCAAAATCTTAACTACACTGCCCCAGTGGGTTGTGTAGCATCATAATGCACATAATAGTGAGCAGTGATTGGTCAATTTGACCTCATTGACCATAAGAATCTGTTGAGCATGCTTTTCTCAGAGACCTGGTGCCTGAGGAAGAGGAGATCCTCATTGGTGAGGCTAGTCACGTGGACATGTTGAGCAGTCACAGCTCACTATTGCTTGCATTATGATTCTATACAGGTGCCAGGGCTGTGTAGGGACAATTTTGAGTGTGCAGCCTGTCATAGTGACGGGTGAAGGAGTGGCATATGGGTGGGAAGGGTTTTCAGAGTTAGTTTCCCATTTCATAGTTGGTGAAGTAAAGTCAAGTAAAAAGGGCAAAATTAAAGCAAGAGGGTCAGCATGACAGCCAGGCAGCTAACATTTTCAGAAGTAATGCCCAGTAATTGCAGCCTCCATGTGTCTCTTATGACAATTCTCTTTAACAGTCAGAAACCCCAAATTAAAGACGCAAGAAGATATACAGGGATGGATTTACTAAAACTGCAGAGTGCAAAATCTGGTGCAGCTGTGTATGATAACCAGTCAGTTTCTAACTTCAGCTTGTTCAATTAAGCTTTGACAGAATAACCTGGAAGCTGATTGGTTTCTATGCAGAGCTGCACCAGATTTTTGCACTCTCCAGTTTTAGTAAATAAACCCCACAGTTTTTTACTTTTTTTTTTTTTTTTTTTTTTTGGCAGTCAATATTTTTATTTCATAAATATTTGAGTTTTTTCCTTTAATCAAAATGAGCTGCATATCCTCTTCTTCTTTTTTTTTTTTTTTTTTTTTCCCATGAGCCTAAATTGTAATAAATGAAATTTTATGTACAAGAAATTTGCATTTCCTTTTTTGTTTATCTGATTTTTTTATTCTGAATTTACATCCAGTCAAACTCAAAAATGTCAAACGAACATACAAATTACAAAGTTGTTTTTAGTGCTTTGGTTTTTCCTATTACATTACTTGGGTACGGCCATCCCACAATGTACGATATTCTGGTGAAAGGTAACATGGCTTTGTGGGAACACATAATCAAACCTGTCGGCAAACAAACTCCCAAAAAAAGATATTGGATACCCCTTCTACTGCAGGTACTTACTGCAACAGATACTGTGTATCTATGGCTGAAGTTTTGTAGAAACTGACACTAATGCCGCGTACATACGAGTGGACCTTACGGCAGACTTTGCCCGGCGGACTGGATTTCGTCAGAAAATTCGATCGTGTGTGGGCTCCAGCGGACTTTGTTTTCTCAAAAGTTGGACGGACTTAGATTTGAAACATGTTTTAAATCAATCCGTCGAAATCGAGTCCGGTCGAAAAGTCCGCTCGTCTGTATGCTAGTTCGACAGGCAAAAAGCCACGTTAGGGCAGCTATTGGCTACTGGCTATGAACTTCCTTGTTTTAGTCCGGTATACGTCATCACGTACGAATTCGACGGACTTTGGTGGATTGTGTGTAGGCAAGTCCGTTCATTCAGAAAGTCCGTCGTAAAGTCCGTCAAAGTCCACCGGGCAAAGTCTGCCGTAAAGTCCGCTCGCGTGTACGCGGCATTAGGAGAGTGTCTGTCTATCTCCTGGTCATCCACAGCACTCAGTGGTTTCTCTGAATCTATTTCACTACTTTGTCGTGTAGTGAGTTGGAGGTCATCAGAAGGAGCACTGGGGGGGGGGGGTCCAGGAGATGCATTCCTAAAAGTGGTGGTGGTGGGGGGGGGGGGGGGGGGGACACATCCATTAATCTTCAACTTATGGGTAATGATGCCACTTCTAGGAGGTTTAATGCTAGGAAAAGCAAAGTGCACAGCCACATCTATTGACTTTACCTCTGCATGTATTGAATAAGCCTAAATTAGTTAGCATCCTGAGAAGGGTGAGGACATATCTAGGCATCTGAGATGGACCAAGATTTTCAAGCTAGGAAATCTTGTATGACCATCTGCTGACAGTATCATACAGGTTCATTTCCAGGGTCAGTGCTTATGCCAGATTCTGATTTGCCATGCTCTGCATATGTCATATTACACCCCCAGATCTGAATATTCATGGCAACAGTCTCACCTGAGCTCAGTACCTCACTGAACTCCCAGATCGTAGAGTCAGAGTGACCACCCTGTATGTTGAGTAGGCTGAAGCTTCTGCTGTCTCTTGGAGAAATGTGACATTTTTCCACCCATTTCTTTATTTTAGCTAGGGGACCAGTGTTCTCACTTTCTGCTGCACATTCCTTTCATATTCTTGCATTCTCTTTACTATGGGCTGGCATTGTTTGTTAAATACTGTCAACACCACCTGCCACCTTCCTTAAGACTGTTCACTAATTTTGGCAACCTTTGTGACAATAGGAAGAACACCAGATGTCTTGCTTGTGCCAGTGGACTCCCACAAACCTGTTTTTCGTTTTGCTTGTGCTATGCACAACATAAAATTTGATCATGGTCGTTTGACTCTGACATTATTACATTATAAAACAAGTCGGGTGGAGAGACTTCTGTGACGTCGCCACACACCAGCTAGCAGTTTCAAAACTCGCGGCTATGTTTGTATGGATGTCTTTGCTGTTCATGTGCAATACTTGGATTAAAATAACCATTTCTACTGCATTATGAAGTTTCTTCTTCTTTGAATCTTTCACATATACTGGAGAATCGCAAAGCAGATCGGTTGGAAGGTTTGGAATTGGTTTTATTCTTCTCCGTTGGGATGTAAAAGCACCCACTAGCAAATATTGCAGACATCCAGGTGCTACATTGGAATCTTCTATGAACACTCGCCATTTATTCCATTTATGTTTTTGGGACTTTTAAAACACTTAATTTTTTGATTAAGTTTATTAATTATAAAAACTGTAGGTGGACAAGAAAAAAGCCGCCAAACCCTGTTCTACCACCACTGCGCTCTGTATGGTGAAGAATGACCCAATAATAGCTGCCACTTTAAAGAATATACATGGAAAATCTGAATCACCCCTAAGACAAGGACACAAGGAGATGAAGAGTGGTGCTACCCCACTAATGTGGGCTTGAGGCGAGTGCTAACACCCCCTCTAATGAAGTGGAGTAAACCCTAGATCACAGTGTGAGAAGTGATACACAATATACAAACAAAACATACAGTCAAAATGATAAGGAGATCCTAAAAGGACATGTGAGGTGAGTAGTGATGACCACACAAATGAGCACCAGCTACTGGTGCAATATACATAGATACGACCTAATACATATCAAACATAATCTAGCATAACACTAGAAGCAGGTGAAAGGAGTAATGTGGAAATGACTACAATAACTCCTAGTGACACCCCGTGGTGACTGAATAAAACCCGGTATCGTAATACCAGAATAAAACACACCAAAAAAAAATCAATGAAATGTTAAATGAATGAATAGTGAAAAATGATTAAAAAAATTGAAAAATTGAGAAAACTTAAAAAAAAGTCCACATAAAATGTGAAATAATGTAGAGAAAAGCACTCTTGGAACTTTTCTCTACCTTATTTCACATTTTATGTGGACTTTTTTTTAAGTTTTCTCAATTTTTCCATTTTTGTAATCATTTTTCACTATTCATTCATTTAACATTTCATTGATTTTTTTTTTGGTGTGTTTTATTCTGGTATTACGATACCGGGTTTTATTCAGTCACCACGGGATGTCACTAGGAGTTATTGTAGTCATTTCCACATTACTCCTTTCACCTGCTTCTAGTGTTATGCTAGTTAATTTTATTAATTGCTCCCAACTGGTTGCTCGATTAACATCACTTTTTGGGTTTTCACTCATTTTGTAATTTTATGTTATTTAGGATTGCACAAAAAAAATATATATATATTTATAATTTTTTTTTTTTTAAATTCTTGGGAGGAGGATGTATGTGTGTGTGTGTATATTATAATAAATGTAGCGCTACGTGTAAAAATATATAGAAATATAAATTGCAAATCTCTAAAATAAATCCTACATATAAATGAATAGTCCATAAAATGGAAAAAAAGAAGAAATAAAACATAAAAAAAACTCCTTCTTGTGATCAGTGTATCCACACAATTCCACCACAGTGATTGTTCGTCCTCAAAAGGAGTGCACACCAGCACCAGTAAAAATACGCGCTCACCTCCCAGATGAGTCAAAACTCATATGCAGATCTCCCCATGAGCTCTTTGCTCTCACTTCCTCTTCCTCTTCCCAATCAATGGTGGGTAATCCAGATGGCGCTTTTCTTAATGGTAACTCAGCTCATTAACATCCAAAGAAACAAATCACCTCCCAGCTTGGCTCAGGATTCCAGTTCAGGACATGTAAATAATAAGTATATAGACCATAGTGTTCTTCGTATACAAATTTCTTCAAAGCCTCCAGACAAGGTGCACTTACAAGAGAAAAACTTTTTTAACTACTTCCATACAGGGCATTTTCACCCCCTTCCTGCCCAAGCCAATTTTCAGCTTTCAGCGCTGTCGCACTTTGAATAACAATTGCGCGGTCATGCTACACTGTACCCAAATGAAATTTTTATCATTTTTTCCCCACTAATAGAGCTTTCTTTTGGTGGTATTTGATCACCCCTGCGGTTTTTATTTCTTGTGCTATAAACAAAAAAAGAGTGACAAGTTTGAAAAAACACAATATTTTTTACTTTTTGCTATAAGTATCCAATTTTTTTTTTTTTTTTTAAACAAATTTTTTTTCTCATTTTAGGCCGATACGTATTCTTCTACATATTTTTGGTAAAAAATATCGCAAAAGCGTATATTTATTGGTTTGCGCAAAAGTTATAGCGTCTACAAAATAAGGGAATAGATTTATAGCATTTTTATTATTTTTTTTTTTTACTAGTAATGGTGGCGATTTGCGATTTTTATTGTGACTGCGATATTGGGGCGGACACATCGGACAATTTTGACACATTTTTGGGACCATTCACATTTATACAGCGATCCGTGCTATGAAAATGCATTGATTACTGTATAAATGTGACTGGCAATGAAGGGGTTAACCAGGAGGGGCGCTGTAGGGGTTAATGTGTTGCTAGGGAGTGATTCTAACTGTGGGGGGAGGGGATTCACAAGGGGAGGAGACCGATCGGTGTTCCTCTGTACAAGGAACACACCATCGGTCTCCTCCCATCTGACAGGACGTAGATCTGTGTGTTTACACACACAGATCCACGGTCCTGCTCGGTTACCGGGAAATCGCGGGTGCCCGGCGGACATCGCGGCCGCCGGGCACGCGCACCGGGACCAGAGCGATGCGGCGGGCGTGCACCCCCTGGGCTGCCTGGAAGGCTGCGCCGTCATATGATGGCGGCCCAGGATAACAGCTGCACCGTCCCGCCTTCATATGACGGCGGGCGGGCAGCAAGTGGTTAAAATCCCATATAAATCTCCAGAGTAGCACCGTCGTGTCCACATTCACAGTGCCTGGCTGGACGTCACTATCACTTCCCTTCTAGATGCGTATCGGCCAATTACAGGCCTTCCTCAGTAGATGGGTGGGCTGATCCCTCTAAGCTAATTTGTAGTGTATCGTTGCTATAGCAACCCTCCAGGCATTGCCACAGCTCAGTCTGTGGTGCAGAAAACCTCCCTCTGCCTGTGTCTCCAGGACACACAAATACCAAGACTAGGGAGTGTGTCTCTCTCACTGATAACTTGCAGTAAGATCTTAACCTTTCTAAGCACCCCCAAACCTACATGACAATCTCCAGTTACAATCTATCATAACCATAATTACATACAAAACAACTACCTATACTAACAATCTACAATTACATAATTATGTTTAAAAATGCCATATTTATTATAATCCAACAAAAATTATATATATGTTATGGGACTAAATTGATTTAGAATTACTATTCAAATTTTAAATATAAACAGCGTAAGTACTATGTCCATAGGGTCACCACTCCCATAACAAACACAGACATATGTAAATTAAAAAGGTATATAAAATTATAACTATATATATATTTCAAACATTAAAATTATATATATAATATAAAATCTCGATGCACCGCACCAGTGTGCATTGTAATGGGCTTATTGCTGTAACATTAGTGCGAACCTGGCCTTAAGGTTGAAGACCCAAGAACCTCACGAGAGCATGGTGAAAATTTTTAGGTTTTTGCAGATGCAAACATTGTGCCAAAGTCTTCTCAATTCATCATCTGTTTGATACATTTTCAAATCTGTAGTAAGTATTAACAGCAGCCCTCAAAAATTCCACTCGCCTGCTCGCATTTTGCTAGTGGATTTTGAGGGCTGCCTGAGGGTGGTGGGGGGAGGGGGGGAGCACCGCTGGCAGCCTGGGTTGTATGGGAGCCTTTCTCCCAGCGATCGTAGGGGAAGAGAGAGGAGAGCCGCTGCCTGGTTTATCAGAGCGCCGGGGAAACATAACACCTTTCATTTCAATAACTGTGTTCCCCCACTGCGCGCCATCATATACAACCCCTCCTCTTTGTCCGGGCACTTTGATAGACAGATCACCCGTCCAATCCTGGGACGGGTGATCTGTCAAAGTTCCCCGGACAAGGGGGAGGGGCTGTATATGACGGCACACGATGGGGAACACACAGCTATTGAAATGAAAGCTGTTCTGTTCCCCGCGCTCTGATCAGCCAGGCGGTGGCGGTTCTCCTCTCTCCCCCGGCATGGGCTACACTGGCGGACACAGACAGGCTGCATTTTTGGGCACGGATAAAGTTGTTGTTAATATTTATTTTTTATAACTTAATTCTGCATAAAACATTTAAGTGTAATTTCATGAGATAATTTATGAGGGCGTGTTTAGGGGTGGAATTAGGGAGTAACCCTTGAGGGCTGGCTAGTAGCTCAGGACTTGAAATTTTGAGCCTTGTTAACAGTATTTTCTTTTTATCTGTAAGTGGTTCTCCACTTTCCTTTACAGTTTACACCCTGTTCTAAATTATTATGCAAATTCTATTTCAGTGTCACAAAGAAAAAATATTTTGTTTTTCAGTTTAACTCATGGATGGAATTGTGTCTCAGGGCTCTTTTGATCACTGAAAACTTGATTTGATTGTAGCCGTATTAGTGCAATTGTAACAGAGAAAATTGAGTACTGTCCGCGATACTTTTTTTATTTGCACTAACATACAATTTTTTCTTGTCCTGAAAAATTGTATGTTAGAGCCCTTGCACACTGGGGCGGGGGGCGGCGTCGGCGGTAAAACGCCGCTATTATTAGCGGCGTTTTACCGCCGGTATGCGGCCGCTAGCGGGGCGGTTTTACCCCCGCTAGCGGCCGAGAAGGGGTTAAATACCACCGCAAAGCGCCTCTGCAGAGGCGCATTGCCGGCGGTATAGCCGCGCCGTCCCATTAATTTCAATGGGCAGGAGCGGTAAAGGAGCGGTATACACTCCGCTCCTCCACCGCTCCGAAGATGCGGCTAGCAGGACTTTTTTTACCGTCCTGCCAGCGCATTGCTCCAGTGTGCAAGCCCTCGGGGCTTTCACACTGGAATGCAAGGAGCGGCACTTTCTGGGCGGTTTGCAGGCGCTATTATTAGCGCAATAGCGCCTGCAAACCGCCCCAGTGTGCAAGGGCTCTTAGTGCAAATAAAAAAGTATCGCGGGCAGTACCCTGTTTTCAGTGATCGAGAAAATTATCTCAGACACCTGTGATCATTAGATTGCCAGGTGCCCCCAAGTAAAGGAAAAACTACTAAAGGAGGGTGTTCCACCTTATTAAGCAGAGCACCATTTTCAAGCAATATGGGGAAGAAAAAGGATCTCTCTGCTGCCGAAAAGAGTGAAATAGTTCAATGCCTTGGAAGAGGTATGAAAACATTAGATATTTGACAAAAACGTAAGCGTGATCATCGGGTTTCGTGCAGATAAAGGCACATTGAGGAAGATTTCTGCCAGATCCATGCATCGGATCAAGAGAGCAGCTGCTAAAACACCATTACAGCAAACAGATATTTGAAGCTGCTGGTGTCTCTGGAGTCCCACGGACATCAAGGTGTAGAGTCCCCCAGAGTCTTGCAACTGTGCATAAACCTTCCATTCGGCCACCACTAACCAATGCTCACAAGCAGAAATGGCTGCATTGGGAAGAAAAATACATGAAGACTAATTTTCAAACAGTCCTGTTCACTGATGAGTGCCGTGTAACCCTGGATGGTCCAGATGAATGGTTGGTGGACGGGCACCCTGTTCCAACAAAGCTGCGACGTCAGCAAGGCGGTGGTGGAGTCATGTTTTGGGCCGGAATTATGGGAAGAAAGCTGGTCCGCCCTTTTAGGGACCCAGAAGGTGTAAAGATGATCTCTGCAAAGTATGTGGCGTTCCTGACTGACCACTTCCTTCCCTGGTACAGAAGGAAGAACTATGCTTTCCGTAATAAAATCACCTTCATGCATGACAATGCACCATCTCATGCTGCTAAGAATACCTCTGCATCAATGGCTGCTATGGGGATAAAAGGAGAGAAAGTCAGGGTTTGGCCTCCATCCTCCCCTGACCTTAATCCTATTGAGAACCTTTGGAGCATCCTCAAGAAAAAGATCTATGAGAGTGGGAGGCAGTTTACATCCAAACAGCAGCTCTGGGAGGCTATTCTGACATCTTGCAAACAAATTCAAGCAGAAACTGTTCAAAAACTCACAAGTTTTAATGGATGCAAGACTTGTGAAGCTGCTATCAAATAAGGGGTCCTATGTTAAAATGTAACGTGACCTGTTAAAATGTTTAAAGTTAAAATGTTGTTCAAAGTTTGATTGAAATAACTTTTGATTTCAGTAAATATACGGCAAACACAACAAATAACAATTTTCATTTCTTTACAACCTATAAAGTGTTTTGAAACTTAATGTGCATAATAATTTGGAACAGTGCATTGTAAGTTTTTTTTATTTTGAAAAAAACACTTATTAGGAGGTTTGTTCAATAAAATTTGAATTGTACTCTTAATCGTTGATAACATGAGAATTATGCTGACTGTGTTGTTTACATCAATCATTTAGGTGAAATGAGAAAAATATCATTGGCATAATAATTTGGAACAGGGTGTAGAAATTGGTTAAGAAGTACACTGCACCAGATTTCACTGAGATGCCAGTATCTCACATAGTGGTATGTAAACCTTAAACACCACTCTCTTCTTATTTGATCTCCTAAATATACACTTGAAAGTGTTTTTTGTTTTTATTCTATCTAGAAAAAAAAATACTTGTTGATCTTGCAAGACCCCTTGTGAGCAGATATCAGTCAGTTAATTGTAAGCTATCTGAGGACTACAAAAACTTGGTCCTTTTTGTTATGGAGAATAGGAGAGGGGCAAGGTTCCCTAGTACTATCTTGTTTCTGCTGCTCAGAGTAAACTTTGTCATCGATGGAGAGAGAATGCCAGTGTGTTACTTGCAGAATCACCAGGTGAAAATTGAAATCTTGAACAATTAAATATGGAGGCTGCAGTAGTGTTGTGTGGTGGGTTTTTATTTTTTTTTTGTGGGTGCAATGCTCTGCAGGCGATCAGGTCCCTGCAGACTCTCAGTAAAGATGTCTGCTTGTATCTTCCTACTGGAGAGTAGGAAGAATTGATGAACTACAAGAGCACCCTCGCAGTTCATTGAGAACTACATGCCATCTGCTGTAACGGCAGACAGTACTTGTAATTCACAGAACTCTGTGAAGGAATGATGTGGCTGTGTGGGCGGAGTCGTGCACACACGCTGTTTTCAATTTGTGACAGTGGGCGTGGGGAGAAGATCCCCCCGCCCGCTGTCTTAAGGAGGGGAGAGAGATGCTGAACATGTTACATGTTTAAATATGGGTGTAACATGTTCAGAACTGTTAAGCTGCAAAATAGTACATTTTTTGGGAGGGAGGGATAATGGCATTTAGATGTGCTTTAAGAGGTGACTGTGATCTCTGCATTGAAAACATAAAATCCATCTTTTAACAAAAAAAAATTTTTTCCCTGCCTGGCCAGTCTTCTCATGTACCTGGGTGATATGCAGTGGCGATTGGTGCTCAAAATGTTTGGGGGAGAAAAGAAACTGAAAAATGAAACTGTTAGTAATGCAGGACTGTAAATAGCCATTTGTCAGGTGATTATTTATCATTACTGCTAGATAAAACTGTGCCCATCAAATGCGGCCTCACTGTGCCCATCTATTTCAACCTCACTGTGACTATCATATGCAGCCTTGCTGTACCTATCAAATACGGCCTCACTGTGTCCATTAAATGGGGCTTGTATCGTCGGAGGGTATACAGTATTTTGTATATAGATGGTATTAGTATATACAGGGAGGTGGTTGTATACAGCTATCTATACACCTTCCTCCAATATCATTGACAGCAGATATACATCATCTGTCCTGTATACAGCCACAGTGCCTTGAAAAAGTATTCATACCCCTTGAAATTTTCTCATGTTACAACCAAAAATGTAAATGTATTTTATTGGGATTTTCTGTGGTAGACCAACACAAAGTGGCAATTGGATGGAAAATGATAAATGGTTTTCCAATTTTTTTTTTTTTTTACAAATAAATATCTGAAAAGTGTGGCGTGCATTTGTATTCAGCCCCCTTTACTCTGATGATCCTAACTAAAATCTAGTGTAACCACTTGCCTTCAGAAGTCACCTAATTAGTAAATAGAGTCCACCTGTGTATAATTTAAAGGGGTTATAAACCCTCATAGTTTTTACACCTCAATGCATCTATGCATTGAGGTGAAAAACCTGCTGTATTGTTGCAGCCTCCCCTGAGCCCCCATTTTACTTACCTGTACCCCCTCTGTCTCGCGTCGGGGACGAGCACACCAGCAGAAGCCGTTGTCTCGGGTCCTGACTGGATGGATGGCTCCCGCTGCTGTTAATCAAATCCTATGACCTGGGGGGTGGGGCCGAGTCCTGCTTCTCTGTCAATGGTCGCAGAAGCAGGACTTGGGAGCGCACCCGCACGGGTGTCCACTGTAGGAGAGCGCTTCTCGGACATGGGCACTCTATGTGGAGAGGAGCTACTAGCGCCGCTGAGGGACCCCAGAAGAGGATAATGGGGGCCACTCTGCAAAACAAACTGCACAGTGGAGGCAAGTATGACATGTTTGTTGTGTGTTTTTTTGTTTTTAACTCAATATTAATACAGTTGTTCTGTGACGCCCTCAGAGGTTTGTTAGAGAACCTTTGTGAACAAGCCGCATTATGAAGGCCAAGGAACACACCAGACAGATCAGGGATAAAGTTGTGGTAAAGCAGGGTTGGGATATAAAAAAAAAATTATTACAAGCTTTGAACATCTCACGAAGCACTGTTCAATCCATCATCCAAAAATGGAAAGAGTATGGCACAACTGCAAACCTACTAAGAGATGGCCATCCATCTAACCTAACAGGCCGGGCAAGGAGAACATTAATCCAAGAAGCCCATGATAGCTCTGGGGGAGCTGGAGAGATTCACAGCTCAAGTGGGAGAATCTGTCCACAGGACAGCTATTAGTCGTGCACTCCACAAATCTGCCCTGAATGGAAGAGTGTCAAGAAGAAAGCCATAAGAAGTCCCATTTGCAGTTTGCGAGAAGCCATGTGCGGGACACAGCAAATATGTGGAAGAAGGTGCTCTGATCAGATGAGACCAAAATTGATCTTTTTGGCTTAAAAGCAAAACGCTATGTGTGGCAGAAAACTAACACTGCACATCCCCCTGAACACTCCATCCCCACCGTAAAACATGGTGGTGGTAGCATCATGGTGTGGGGATGCTTTTCTTCAGCAGGGACAGGGAAGCTGGTCAGAGTTTATGGGATTGATGGATGGAGCCAAATACAGAGCAATCTTAGAAGAAAACCTGTTAGAGTCTGCAAAAGATTCAAGACTGGGGCATGGGTTCACCTTCCAGCAGGAGAAGGACCCTAAACATACAGCCAGGGTTACAATGGAATGGTTTAGATCAAAGCATTTCCATGTGTTAGAATGGCCCAGTCAAAGTCCAGACCTAAATCCAATTGAGAACCTGGGACAAGACTTGAAAATTGCTGTTCACAGATATTCTTCATCCAAACTGACAGAGCTCAAGCAATTTTGCAAAGAATGGGCAAAAATGTCACTCTCTAGATGTGCAAAGCTGGTAGAGACATCCCCAAAAAGATTTGCAGCTGTAACTGCAGCAAAAGGTGGCTCTACAAAGTATTGGCTCAGGGGGGCTGAATACAAATGCACTGCACACTTTTCAGATATTTATTTGTACAAAATGTTGAAAACCATTTATCATTTTCCTTACACTTCACAAACAGCAGACTCCGTGGCGCCAAAACGCAGAACACCCGTCCGCACAAAAAACTCGAGTTGGTCTAATGGCACTCTCACCCTACTCAAGCAAGAACGCAGAAGAGCTGAGAGAACCTGGAGAAGAAATCCCACCAAGGAAAACCATGCTAACTACAAAGCACTCACGGTGAAATACCACAAGGCAATCTTCAAAGCCAAAAAAGAACATTTCGCAGACACCATCTCATCCGCCTTAAACCGCCCACGGGAACTTTTCAAAATAGTTGCTCAATCAATGAACCCGACCTGCCTAGAGCCCCCTGCAAACGATACTCAAGAATTCTGCAATGAGTTATCAGATTTCTTCATCGACAAAATCGACAACATTCGGAAAGCAATTCACCAGAAAATAACAACCAACCTCACCCAACCAATGCAAAAAGAGGATATCAACACGAACATCACTCAACCACCGAAGTTCTTTCTGTCCCCAATCACTACGGACACGACTAAAAACATCATCGGAAGCCTTCGCGACAGCACATCACCAAACGACATCATCCCCACCAAATTGTTCAAAGAATGTTCCGACATCCTGGCCCCCACCTTAACTCATCTCATAAATCAATCATTCAAAGAAGGGACTGTGCCAACCTCCCTCAAGCAAGGCATCGTCAAACCCCTGCTAAAGAAACCTAATCTCGACCCTAAAGACCCTAACTGCCGCAGACCAATAACAAGCCTCAACACCATCTCCAAGATTATAGAGAAAGCAGTAGTACAGCAGCTACAACACCACCTGGAGACACACCACCTCCTGGACCCTCTGCAATCAGGCTTCCGCCCAGGCCATGGCACAGAAACAGCACTTCTCAAAATATGGGACGACGCCCTCGAAGCAGCAGATGACGGAGAACCGAGTCTCCTGGTACTGTTAGATCTCAGCGCAGCATTCGATACAGTGGACCACAATACTCTACTTGTCCGCCTCTCAGAAGTTGCAGGAGCCACAGATTCTGCCCTAAAATGGTTTACATCCTTCTTAGAGAATCGCTCTCAGACAGTGAAACTGGGAACATTCACCTCGGAATCTCGGGCAGTCTCCTGTGGAGTCCCTCAGGGCTCACCCTTGTCACCAGTGCTATTTAACATCTACATCCGCCCGCTTCTCAATATCATCAGGAAAACGGACCTCTGCTTCCACTCATACGCAGACGACACCCAACTCTACCTTCGCATTAACGGACAAAAAGATCATCATCAGCAACTACAGAAATGCCTCACTTTAATCAATGACTGGATGACCACTAGCTCCCTCAAACTCAACGAATCAAAAACAGAACTTCTTCTTCTGCAAGCCAACAAAAATTCCAAAATTAAGACTCCGTGGACACCACCCTCCATCCTCGGACAGACCATCTCCCCCAGCACCAAAGTCAAGAGTCTCGGAGTCATCTTTGACTCAGGAATGACAATGGATGCACAAATAGGATCGGTGGTGAGCGGATCCCACCACCTCCTCCGCCTGCTTCGCAGACTCATCCCCTTCATCCCAGAAGAGGACAAAGCGGCAGTTGTGGGAACGATCATCAATTCCCGACTTGACTACGCAAATTCCCTCTACGTAGGTCTACCCCAATATCAGCTTGCGCGCTTGCAACTCATTCAAAATACGGCGGCAAGACTGTTAACAGGAAAAAAGCCCTGGGAATCCATCTCCCCATCCCTAAAAAGCCTACATTGGCTAACTGTGAAGAATCGGATCATATTCAAGACCCTCTGCCTCACCCATAAATGCATACAAGGAAACGCTCCGCAATATCTCCGGGATAAAATAAAACACTACACACCGAATCGCAGTCTTCGATCAGCTAACCAAAACCTCCTCCTCATTCCCAAATACCGCTACAAAGCAAAGGGAGAACGTAGATTTGCAGTCCAAGGACCTCGACTATGGAATGCTCTCCCAACCAACCTCCGCATGGAAGAAAACCACCAGGCCTTCAGGAAAAAACTAAAGACCTTCCTTTTCTAAAAGCTGGCTACAGAGAATACATCTAGCGCCTTGAGGCGATTCAGTTCGCAATTGCAGCGCTTTACAAATCATTCATTCATTCATTCAGGTGCTGCTTTGTGTTGGTCTATTACATAAAATCCCTAAAATACATTTACGTTTTTGGTTGTAACATGACAAAATGTGCAAAATTTCAAGGGGTATGAATACTTTTTCAAGGCACTGTATATGCACCTTACTTCCTGTATATAGAAACCTTCCTCTATCACTGACTGCATGTATACAGATATATATATATGTATACAGATACTATATATATATATATATATATATATGTAGTAACAGGACAGATGATTTATATTTGCAGTCAGTGATGATGGAGGAAGGCCTCTCTCCTCCTGGCCGATCTCTGTACACATGCCTATTCTTTTAAGCCGCGCAATCAGACATCCCCTGGGCCCAGTCTAGAGAGAGAGAGAAAAAAAAAATGTGTGCGGACTGCGGAGCGGAGGAGGGGCGGTGGTCAGTGAATGATACCAGGCTAGCTGCTGAGCTGTGTCTGAGGCCTGCGGAATGCAGGCACTTCTGCTTAGCTTACTGCTTGTCCGATCTGGCCAAGATTAAGACAGGCTTGCATTGATTCCACCACAGGACTCCACACAGTGAGTGGTGGGAAACCGGAAGTGACGCCAATGACGAACAAGCATGGGAGGAATAATTGTAGAGTGGGAGTGTACATGGGCGCATTTCTTGCGCCACGAACACTCTAAAGACATCCCAATGAAGCTTCTCAGCCACAATAAGGTGATTTAAGAACGTCAAGCTCCCCATAGGCAGCTGTGTGCCCGGTGCCGTAACACACTTAAAGGACCACTTTTTTTTTCTCAATGACTAGCTTGGGGGGGGGGCTGCATTTATGCACCCCCTATTGACGGGCCGCCACTGGTGATATGACTGAATGGTCTAGCATTCTGCACCAGAATCTAGTAACTGTTTTAGAAATCAGGGGCAGGTGTACTTTAAAATAACACCTTTTCATTAGGAAGAAATCTGGGCTGTCTTTGGTGACATCTGCTCTTGAAAGTGCTTTGGCTTGGCTGTCATTCTGATTCTTTGGCTTCAGCAATTTGACCCTGATATATTTGAACAATGTACTGGATTCAAGAAAACTGGTCAGTGGTGAGGCTGTACTTAAAGTAAAAGTCCAGCCTAAGCTTGTTTGGCTGGGCTTTTCCTATGGGTCAGAGGAGTGCAATTCGTTGGTCACTCCTGTGACCTGTTTTCAGCAGAGAGCGGACTGAAGTCGTCACAGGAATCCGTCCACACACCGCGTCATCCCGACAATGGGAGTCTGGATCCGCCAGGTGCCTAGACTGACACCCGTCTAAGCCTCTCATCGTACCGCTGAGAGCCTGAGACTGCCGCTCCACCCCCTCCACAGCTCAGTGCTCCAGTAACTGTGGAGGAGCAGAGAAAAGACGTGTTGATTGACAGTCAGCAGCTCTCTGCTCGGGGAGCTGTGAGAACCAAGCCATCGGCGATGTTCGATTGCTCGGTTCTCAGTGTAGAGGCGCCAGGGGACCGATGCTGCATCCACCTAGGTAAGTATGATGGGGGAAAAAAAAAACCCAAACCCATACTTCCCTTTTAAAGGTTAGCTCCACTTTAAGACTCAAGTCGTATTGTAATTAAATGTTGTTAACCACTTGCTTCCCAAGCCTATTCTGAAACTTCTCTCTTACATGTAGAATGTATTTTTTTTTTTTTGCTAGAAAATCACTTAGAATGTTATAGTTATATATTATAATAATTTATTATTTCTTTTTGCAAAGGCCATAGACAATAAAATGGCGGGTGTTGCAATTTTTTTTGTCACACGGTATTTGCGCAGTTTTTTTTAAAAAAATTTTTTTAAAAATCCACATTAATGAATTTTAGTGAACACAATTTTTAATAAAATTTTTTTTTGGGGTAAAATTATAAAAGATGATGTTACGAGTAAATAGATACCAAACCTGTCACACTTTAAAATTTCGCACACTCATGGAATGGCGACAAACTATGGTACTTTCATATATCCATAGGTGACGTTTTAAAAGCCTTTGCAGGTTACTAGTTTAGATTTAAGCAGGAGGTCTGGTGTTATAATTATCGCTCTCGCTCTGACGAGTGTGGTGCGATCACTGTTTACATATTCGCGTGGGACCGACTTGTGCGTTCGCCACTGCGTGGGGGAACGGGGGTGCTTTGAAAAAAAAATGTATTTACTTTTTCACGGTTTCTTTAAAAACATTTTTTTGATTACTTTTATTGCTATCAAAAGGAATGTAAATATCCCTTGTGACAGCAATAGCAGTGACAGGTACTCTTTATTGAGAGATGGGGGGGGGTCTATTAAACACCCCCCCATCTCTCCTTTGGGCTCCAATGTTGCCGATTAGACACAGATCGGTCTGATCGGCTGCTTCACTTGGCGCTCTGCCAGTAAACAAAGAGCAAGAACTAGAAGTGACGAAATAGCTGTCGCATCCAGGTTCTGACATCACACAGTGGGAGATTCCTCTCACTGTGAGTTCGGAGCTGGATGCCGCTGGCCGCACTGTTACTGGGCTTCCCGATCACTCGGGAGAGCCTGGTAAATGTGGCGAGAGGGGGGTGGGATCCCCTAATGCCACCCATAAAAGTATTTCAGGGGCTGCTTAGCCACTTGGATTACTTTTATTTGAAAGAGAATCGCTGGCACTAAAAAATGATAGAGAGATCATACAGTGCCTTGCAAAAGTATTCGGCCCCCTTGGACTTTTCAACATTTTGCCACATTTCAGGCTTCAAACATAAAGATATAAAATTTTAATTTTTTGTGAAGAATCACCAACAAGTGGGACACAATTGTGAAGTGGAACGAAATCTATTGGATATTTTAAACTTTTTTAGCAAATAAAAAACTGAAAAGTGGTGCGTGCAAAATTATTCGGCCCCTTTACTTTCAGTGCAGCAAACTCACTCCAGAAGTTCAGCGAGGATCTCTGAATGATCCAATGTTGTCCTAAATGACTGATGGTGATAAATAGAATCCACCTGTGTGTAATCAAGTCTCTGTATAAATGCACCTGCTCTGTGATAGTCTCAGGGTTCTGTTGAAAGCGCAGAGAGCATCATGAAGACCAAGGAACACACCAGGCAGGTCCGTAATACTGTTGTGGAGAAGTTTAAAGCCGGATTTGGATACAAAAAGATTTCCCAAGCTTTAAACATCCCAAGGAGCACTGTGCAGGCAGGTCCGTAATACTGTTGTGGAGAAGTTTAAAGCCGGATTTGGATACAAAAAGATTTCCCAAGCTTTAAACATCCCAAGGAGCACTGTGCAAGCGATCATTTTGAAATGGAAGGAGTATCAGACCACTGCAAATCTACCAAGACCTGGCTGTCCCTCTAAACTTTCAGCTCAGACAAGGAGAAGACTGATCAGAGATGCAGCCAAGAGGCCCATGATCACTCTGGATGAACTGCAGAGAACTACAGCTGAGGTGGGAGAGTCTGTCCATAGGACAACAATCAGTCGTACACTGCACAAATCTGGCCTTTATGGAAGAGTGGCAACAAGAAAGCCATTTCTCAAAGATAGCCATAAAAAGTCTCGTCTAAAATTTGCCACAAGCCACCTGGGAGACACACCAAACATGTGGAAGAAGGTGCTCTGGTCCGATGAAACCAAAATCGAACTTTTTGGCCACAATGCAAAACGATATGTTTGGCGTAAAAGCAACACAGCTCATCACCCTCAACACACCATCCCCACTGTCAAACATGGTGGTGGCAGCACCATGGTTTGGGCCTGCTTTTCTTCAGCAGGGACAGGGAAGATGGTTAAAATTGAGGGGAAGATGGATGCAGCCAAATACAGGACCATTCTGGATGAAAACCTGTTGGAGTCTGCAAAAGACCTGAAACTGGGACGGAGATTTATCTTCCAACAAGACAATGATCCCAAACATACAGCAAAATCTACAAAGGAATGGTTCACAAATAAACGTATCCAGGTGTTAGAATGGCCAAGTCAAAGTCCAGACCTGAATCCATTTGAGAATCTGTGGAAAGAGCTGAAAACTGCTGTTCACAAACGCTCTCCATCCAACCTCACTGAGCTCGAGCTGTTTTGCAAGGAAGAATGGGCAAGAGTTTCAGTCTCTCGATGTGCAAAACTGATAGAGACATACCCCAAGCGACTTGCAGCTGTAAGCGCAGCAAAAGGTGGCTCTACAAAGTATTAACGCAAGGGGGCCGAATAATTTTGCACGCCCCACTTTTCATTTTTTTATTAGTTAAAAAAGTTTCAACAATCCAATAGATATCGTTCCACTTCACAATTGTGTCCCACTTGTTGGTGATTCTTCACAAAAAATAAAAATGTTATATCTTTATGTTTGAAGCCTGAAATGTGGCAAAAGGTTGAAAAGTTCAAGGGGGCCGAATACTTTCGCAAGGCACTGTAGTTGTAGCCTCAACCATGATCCCGGTATAATCGCTTCCCCACTGTTATGTGTATCTGTACCAGTGGTTCTGAACCAGGGTTCCGCGGTGATCTGTCAGTCAGGCAGCTGCCAGGAGGATCGCACATACACAGGGAGAGATAGGCAGGGAAGCGGCTGGCACTCTATTGGCTGTAGCGCGCTGTTCCCCGCAGGCCCCTCCCCCCTCCTGTCCTTCCCGAGTGCTTGTATGTGACATCATCTGGGGAGGAGGAGGGGCTGAGGGGGAACAGCGCGCCACTGGAGGTGATATGAAATGAGCTCTGAAGCCAGAAGAAGAAAGCAAGTACTGAAGTGTGCCCAGCTGTGTCCCCCCACAATGTGTCCAACAGTCTGTCCCATGTAATGTCCCCTGTCATGTGCCCTGTCCCATGTAATGTCCTCTGTCCCATGTAATGTGTCCTGCCCCATGTAATGTCCCCTGTCCCATGAAATTTCCCCTGTCATATGCTCTGCCCCATGTAATTTCCCCTGTCATGTGCCCTGTCCCATGTCATTTGCTCTGCTCCATGTAATGTCCCCTGTCCCATGTAATGTCCCATATACTGTCCCCTGTCATGTGCCCTGTCCCATGTAATGTTCTCTGCCCCATGTAATGTCCCCTGCCCATGTAATGTCCCCTGTAATTTGCCCTGTCCCATGTAATGTCCCCTGTCATGTGCCCTGTCCCATGTCATGTGCTCTGCCCCATGTCATGTCCCCTGTCATGTGCTCTGCCCCATGTAATGTCTCCTTAATGGATCAGCTCTGCAGGAAAAGAAAGCACACGTTTCACATTAAATAGGTACGTTTTAATATTTATTCTTTTATTTAGTGCTATTTCTACAAATCATTTTTGTTATCAACAGCTCGCTGATCATACCAATGTTCCGTGAGCTGTAGATGTGAACATTATTTCAGGAGTTCCTCGAGATCTCAAACTTTTTGCCAGGGGTTCCTCCAAAAGGGTTGAGAAACACTGATCTATACTATGGCTGGTAGGGAAGCGGTTAAAAATGATCTCTCCTTTTCAATCTGCAGCCCCGTAAAATAAAAAATTGTCAAATGCAATACGACTACCTGGGGGCATTTTGTACACAACTCCTCCTGAAAATGTAATTTCCTGCTTCTGTGATTGGCTTACTGATTTTCCCAGAAGTCTGCATTTCAGATTTTTGGCATCCCCTGCAACAAAAAGGTAATTTTGGTGATCTACTCCCAAAGAGAAATCACATCTAAAGGGATGCAGACCCTGCCAATTTCCTCATTAGAGCCCTGCAGGTGCAGCAGCCAATTGATAATTATTACACCACTCCCATACAGATTCACTTTGTACATGGGCACAGACATGCACACAGCTATTTCTTCAGAATAACAAAGGGTAGGAATCTGCAACAAAGTTTGTTAGAATCATTGGAAAGTTTTTTTTTTCTCTCAACAAAAGTGGAAGTTGCTCTTTAAAGTTCAAGTAATACTAGGCACACAATAAACATGACCAATAGTTCAGAAGAAAAAAAACAAAAAACACACAGTTTCAGATAAATTGTATCTTTGAGAGCAATGGAGTGGAGTGGAAAGTGCAGTGGGAGAGCTACTACAGGTTTATTGGTAAATGTCTTGTTAAAAAAGAAAAGTCAAGCGCGTGGCTTGGGCGTGACCAAGTGAGGCAGCATAGCTCCACAGCTCCTCACAGAACACCACTTTATTAGCATATACCGGGGCTTAGACAGCCGTTTTCGGCACACCGAGCGATGTCTCAACGCCGCAGGGCATACTTGCAGTTGTAGAACTCAACAAGGACCTTCCAGGGCTCCATAAACTTCTTCTTTACTGACGGAGGACAGCTGCGTGGTGGAGTTTCCAGGATGGCGCCTGGCCGCGGCAGAGGTAAAGACGCTCCTACCATGGCCCACTCCTCTCTGCAGCCGGCAGTCTCCCCCCCCATCGCCGAAGTTAATGTGCGATGCAGCCCCTCCAGAGTCCCCTGGCTCCTCCGCCCCCCTAGACCAGTGCTCTGATATCTCAGAGCTACACGGAGACAGGGATTTGAGACAACACATATGGTGTCTCCCTACAAGGGAGGACCTGGAGCGCTTCGCCTGTAGGGTGGAGAAGGCCCTGACGCACGAAATAGAGCAGCCGAAAACAGATATAACTCAGCTGAGCAACAGACTAGAAACTCTGGAACAAAGATTTGAGGATTCTCTTCCTGTCATTACCCAACTTAGAGACAAGTGTGTGTCGCAGGATCAACAGATTGAGGCCCTGGTATGCCAGCTGGACGATTATGAAAACTAGTCGCTGCTCTAATATGCGCATTCGTGGGCTGCCCAAGGCAACTGCTGCCAAGGACATTATCCCTACACTACAAGATATATTCAGGGAGATTCTGGGTTTGCCCCCTACTGCACCAATTGAAATTGATAGAGCACACAGGGCCCTCAAACCGCCTTAACAGGATGCTGCGAATCTTAGAGACATAATTTGTAAACTACACAATTTTACGGTCAAGGAACAAATCATGCAACATATGCGTAAACGCCCTCATTTTGATTTTGATTGGGTTCGCTGTTCTCCTACCAGGATTTGTCTCGCCGCACACTGATGCAACGCAGATCTCTTCATCCTCTCCTGGAAGCTATGAGGGTGGCAGGCGCAACTTATCGTTGGGGATTCCCATTTCACCTCCAAGCTACAAAAGACATAAAGTCCACGACGTTACGCACTAAAGATGACCTCCCCCACTTCCTCTCTCATCTGGGCTTAGAGCCTGTGGATTTCCCAGATTGATGCCACTCTACGGATGTACCTTCCCTATCTGCAGCACAATCTTGGCTCCAGGCGCGATCTAAACGGCACTCCAGAGGCCGTAAACGTTCTTCACAAGGTACCTCACAGGCCGCCACCAATTTGAAAGGTTTCTGGAATCCAGATTGAAGAACTGTGTTCCCCTTGAATTATCTTGAATTTTCCCATAGCCCTCGCAGCCGTAAGAGACCCCTTGTCCACCTTCTCCACCTGGACTTTCTAAAAGAGCCTACTTTTGACCGGCTGCGGCCGACAAGAGGTCTGTCTCTTTTGAGCCCTTCCGAGGCTTCCATTCCTTGACCACTGAGCTGGCAGGGCTCCTACATACCAGCACCTACTATCCTTAGCATCATAATGGTTTACTGCTCTTCCTTTATTATTCTACCCCTCCCGGTGTAGCTACAGCCAAATACTCTGTGAGGAGCTGGCACACATAGTCAGGTTGAAAAAAGACACAAGTCCATCTAGTTCAACCATAAAAATAAATAAATAGAAAATAATATCAAACAATCCCATATACCCAATCTTATACCTACAGTTGATCCAGAGGAAGGTGAAAAACCCTAGCAAAGCATGATCCAATTTGCTACAGCAGGGGAAAAAACATTCCTTCCTTACCACCAAGAGGCAATCGGATTTACCCTGGATCAACACCTTAGTCTGGGCATGTCTGATCACTTCCCCCCATAAAAATACCTCTCTTAGGTACCGGCCCTGTTAGGGGCATCATGTTTCACCTGGGTGGCTTCCTCCAGCCAGAGAGGCCTCCAGGGTCAGGCATGCAGTTTTTAGGCCATAGGAGGCACTTTGTTACTCCGTTTAGGTCTATTTGTTGACATTGTTATCTTTTTATGTTCTGACCTGTTTATTTTGTCTACCTTCTACATGTCTTTGGTTCGACTCTTCATGAGGTCACGTTTGGATACCCTGCACCTGATTCGCCATGGCTACGGTTAAGCTGGTGTCATAGAATGTTCGTGGTCTCTGTTCTCCAAATAAGCTCAATAGGTTGTGGCTCGAACTGAGGTGACTGAGGGTACAGGTGCTATTTCTGCAGGAGACACTTTACAGATGGCTTGTTTCCCTCCCAACTACCCACCCACCTTTTTCCACAGTGGTACCTTAGCAATTCCCCAAAACCAAAATCTCGCGGCACAGCTATCGCTATCCATAAGAGCTGTCCGTTTCAAACCATAGACCACTATACAGACTCCCAAGGCCGTTATGTGTTCTTAAAAGGGACCATCATAAGACAGGTATACACATTTGCGATGCTATACGCCCCAAACTCACAACAGCTGGCGTTTGTAGACTCAGTTTTAGACAGATTAGCTGATTTTAGGGAAGGTAAACTGGTCCTGGGTGGGGATTTTAATATCAGTCCAGACCCTACCTTTGGTACCTCGGCAAACCACTTAACGCATTCTTATGCTTTCCTGAGACACTTTCGCAGGTTCCTTCAGAGCCACGCATTGGTTGACTGCTGGAGGGCCCTGCATGCCTTGGAAAGGGACTATAGTTACTATTCCAAGGTTCACGGGGTATACACAAGAATTGACCTACTGCTGACAGACCAAACTACCATGGACCTGCTGGTGGACTCCACTATAGAACAGATCACCATCTCTGACCATGACCCAGTGACCCACATGCTTCCATTGCCTCACCAGTTGGCCAGGTCCTGGCATTGGATGCTTAATGAGAACCTGCTGGATGATCTCAGGGTAGTGACAGGGATAGAGGAGACTTTAACCAACTACTTTACTGAAAACGCTAATGGGGAGGTCACAACAGGATATTGTGGGAGGGCCACAAGGCGGTAGTACGAGGCTCCTTCATTGCTTGGGGCTACAAGCTGAAGAAGGAGAGGCAGGAAGATTTTCAGGGGGTCCTCGGGGCCCTGCAACAAGTCGAACTGGGTCATAAGCGTACAGTGGATCCAGAGGAGCTACGACGCTTGACAGACTTACGCACACCCTTTTTAAACTCTTGGATCGCAAATTAGACGGCGGTTGTGATTATGTGGCACACAAGTACTATGAGTGTGGTAACAAATGTGGGAGGATGTTGGCTCGGGCACTTGGGACACCGCAGCGGTCTAAGCGAAATGGGGGTCTGAGCCTTCCTAACATCTCCCAATACTATCAGGCAATTGCGCTACAACGTATTCTCAACTGGAGGTTTCACACAAGCTTTAAACTGTGGGTGCAGATGGAAAAGGTCATTGCGGGTCGAAACTTGGCATACGCTCCCTGGGATCCAAAGGAGGCCAGGGGCCTTTCGGAGTGGGTATCCCCGTTGACTGCACACACCCTGAAGGCTTGGGATAGAATGAACAAGGCCTTTGCCCTGGCCCCCCCAACTTTGCCATTGGCTCCGGTGAGGGGCTTCCCCTGGTTCCCCCCTGAAGAGCAGCTGTCCTCTCTTGGTGCATGGGTGAGGGATGGCATCTACAGCTTAACGCGCTTTGTGCAAGGACACACCTTGGTTCCACTTACTACCCTTAGGGAGCGTTATGGCAGTTTCCTCTTTGATTTTTGGAGACACCGCCAGCTTGCTAACTTTGTCATGTTGCAGCATCATGTGTCGCAGATTAGAAATACCCTTACAGATTTTGAAAGCCTTTGGGCCGATCAAGAACCTCTGTCACACATGATCTCTGCCCTTTACAAATCATTAGAAGCAGGCAAGCCTAGCCCAAAACCAATTTACATCAGAGAGTGGGAAAGAGACCTCCATTGTGAGTTTACTAATGAACAATTGAACCACTTAGATCACCTAACACACTCAAGCTCCGTGGAGTCAAAGACTCAATAGAATAATTAAATAAAAAAATACTTTCACGGTGGTATCAGGTACCGGTGACCCTGTCTAGGATCTATCCATCGACTTTGGATTTGTGCTGGAGGAGTTACGGACAGAGAGGAATGCTTCTCCACATATGGTGGGATTGTCCCATACTGAAACCCTTTTGGGCTATGGTCAGTAAGCATATTTCTGATGGAATTGAGGTGGATATCCCTGATTTACTGAGGCATGTCCTTCTTCACATCCCCCCATGCCTCTATCACATTATAAACATAGTGCTCTCCCACACCTTCTCAATGCGGCTAGATGCCTAATCCCAATTTATTGGAAAAGTCCACGCATACCGCGCGAGGTGGAATGGGTTGAAAAGGTGGGGGACACTATGGAAGCGGAGGGGTGGCTGGCCACCTGCAGGGGTACACAGAAAAGATTTGACTCCACTTTGGGCTCCTTGGAAGGACTACATTTCTGGGATGTTCCCAGTCTCACCCAGCTTGGACATGGCCTTGCTAGCATTGGCTGACCCCAAATTTAAGCACTTGGCTCTGACAAGCCGGAACCCTTCAGCTGATGGCCTTTTGGTGGCAGAACCTAGCCGGATGTCGAACCAGGCGTGAACAGGTTTAAACACAGCGAACAAAGTGTCCACATTGAGTGAACAATAAGTTGGATCCTTATTATTTCCAGTCAACGGCATCACAAGTTTAACAATATGTAGTGGATACTGTTTGATACTAATGGGGCCTTCCTGCCACTTCCCTTTGAAGATGTGTCTGTTTGTTAGGTGAAGGTTACAGAACACATTTCAACAGTGTGAACAAAATGGAGTCTCTTATGCTTAAATGAACAATACAGTGAATGTCCATGTCAGAGGGAAGGTGGATGTTCACAGGGACCGATTATCCAAGACTAAGGAGGACCCTTATTGGTTTACTAGTCTAAGATAGGATCTATACTGCTCACTGGTTAACGATATAGTCTTCTGTAAAATACGAAAGAAGATGACTAATTGAGTTATTTCTCTGTTTTATTACTTCCTTGTTTATTTCTGACCCCCCTCCCCCCTTTTTTTTCTGTATAACACCCTAAATAAAGATTATATAAAAAAAATAAAAAATAAATAAAATAAAAGTCAAAATAGTAGAGGAGCATAAACAGCAATTTCCGGAGGTGATTTCTAGGAGTGGTTGTGCAATTCCATTTTGAAAGATTTTTCCAAGGTGGACCTTTCATTTATTATAGTGAAGTTTCATTCATTGAGGAGCGTTGACCTTGATGCCTGCCACTAGAAGGAGTCCATGTTTAACTTGTGGAGAGATTAAATTACTTCTCCACTACAGACATTGTAATTGATTAAAGGAAACAAAGGAGCAACTATCAGTTTGTCTGCTACAGTAGTATAAACATGAAGAAACTGAAACCATGTTTGTGGAGTGTAAGGCCACATTCATACCTATGCTTTGGGAGAACAGTAAGTAGATGTGAAAATTCCAATGCGGGATTCCAGCTATTAGACACGGAACCCCATTGTAAGTATTACAATTATGTGCCGCAGAACGATTATATGCGAGCAGCTGCAATTAGCTGCAGAAGCCTGCAGCCTCCCATTTCTTTCAATGGGGCTGCCTCTCGCAGCTAATCACAAGGACCCCCCACTGGGGTTGTCATATGTACACGCTGTCAGGCCGATTCGTAGGTGTGAATTTAGCCTTAAAGCGGAGCTTCACCCAAAAGGAGGAGGGGGGAGCGGGTACCTGTTTTTGACAAGTACACGTCCCCACTTCCTTAATATAGGCTTACCTGTAGGTAAAAAAGGTTGTACAGGGTGTACAACCACTTTAACCGCTTGCCGACCAGCTGTTTTCATTTTATGGCGGCAGGTCAGCGCGATCATGTAAACCATCATAGCTATACGTCGGCTTGCAGAATGGGGATAGCAGACCTGCGCCCGCTGCATTGCGGGGGTGCCGATGCGATCGCGAGCACGGAAGTGTGTGTGTGTAAACACACAAATCCCTGTTCTGTTCTGAGAGGAGTGACAGATCGCGAGTTCCTATTAGCTAGGAACCACGATCCGTCACTTCCTCTAGTCAATCCCCTCCTCCTTCAGTTAGAATCGCCTCCCAGGGAACACAGTTAACCCCTTGATTGCCCCCTCTTGTTAACCCCTTTCCTGCCAGTGACATTTTTACGGTAATCTGTGCATTTTTATAGCACTGATCGCTGTATAAATGCCAATGGTCCCAAAATGGTGTCAAAAGGGTCCGATGTGTCCACCATAATGTTGCAGTCCCGATAAAAATCGCAGATCGCCGCCATTACTAGTAAAAAAAAAAAAAAATAATAATAAAAATGCTCTAAAGCTATCCCCTATTTTGTAGACTATAACTTTTGCGCAAACCAATCAATATACGCTTATTGCAATTTTTTTTTTCAAAAAATATGTAGAAGAATACATATCAGCCTAAACTGAGAAAAAAATTTGCTTTTCGTTAAAAAAAAAAAATGGGGATGTTTATTATAGCAAAAAGTACAAAATATTGTGGTGTTTTTTTTTTTCAAAATTGGCACTCTTTTTTTGTTTATAGTGCAAAAAATAAAAACCGCAGAGGCGATCAAATACCACCAAAAGAAAGCTCTATTTGTGGGAAAAAAGGACATCAATTTTGTTTGGGTACAGCGTCGCACGACCACACAATTGTCAGTTAAAGCAACGCAGTGCCGAATCACAAAAAATGGCCCGATCATTCAGCAGCCAAATTTTCCGGGGCTGAAGTGGTTAATGACCAGGCCATTTTTTGCTATACAGCACTGCATCGCTTTAACTGACAATTGCGCGGTCATGCGACGTTGTATCCAAACAAAATTGACATCCTTGTTTTTTCTCACAAATAGAGCTTTCTTTTGGTGGTATTTGATCACCTCTGCGGTTTTTATTTTATGCAACAATTTTGAAAGAAAAAAACGATTTTTTACTTTTTTCTATAATTAATATCCCAAAAACTTTATAGCGTCTACAAAAAAGGGGATAGATTTATGGCATTTTTATTTATTTTTTTACTATTAATGGTGGCGATCTGCATTTTTTTTTTTTTTTAGACAGATCGGACACTTTTCTTGGGACCGCTGACATTTATACAGCGATCAGTGCTTCAAAAATGCACTGATTACTATGTAAATGTCACTGGCAAGGAAGGGGTTAAAACTAGGGGGCGATCAATGATTAACTGTGTTCCCTCATGTGTGTTTCTAACTGGGGGGGATGAGACTGACTGGAGGAGGAGACATATCGCTGTTCCTAATTACTAGGAAAAGCAGATCTGTCTCTCCTTCCCTGTCAGAACGGGGATTTGTGTGTTTACATACACAGATCCCCGTTCTGGCTCTTACATGCACCTGCTATGGCTCTTAAAGGAGCCGACGCACAGGTATGCGGATTTGCGGGAACGAGCTGACTTGCCACCTCATAATGACGGTGGCTGGTTGGCAAGTGGTTAAAGTGGTAGTAAACGGCCACAAAAAAAAAAAAAAAATCAGGCCCCCCTGCAGTCTTAAGTCATAATGTACTACTATGCACCGCATACTAGCACATTATGACAGACTTACCTGCAAACTGAGCCCTCCAGCGCAGTGCTGTCACAGCTCCCCATCTTTACCAGTTATTCTTCCGGATTCACAGGCTCCGGCTATATAAATGGCGGGGGCCGCAATGATGTCACGACCACAACTCTGAAGGTTCCACATGGGTATGCCGTCCCTTCAGAGCACATGCATCGGTGATGCCACCGGCTGCATCCTGTGTGACTATCTCCTACTGTAAACAGTGCAAGTTTAGGAGATATTCATTGTACCTACAGGTAAGCCTTATTATAGTACTCTTTACCCTTTACTCCACCTTAGGGGGTTTTTTTTCTCCTTTCTTACCTGTACCACTTGTGCTCAAAAATCATACCTGTATGCCCAGCAAATATAGCGCTGTCTGGTGAAACCTGATGCTCTGCACACTGGGTCCCACACCACCATCTTCTATACTGATGACATCAGGGGGTCGCCTGCTGACATCACACTGCTGCACAAGCACAGTGTGTACAAGATTGTTTGGAAAAAGAGCAGTGTGCTCGGGATTGCCTCAAATACTCCTGAGTAAGGATGAGCTCCGGCGTATTGGCACACTCCACGTGCAGAGCCCGCCAGGAAGTCGGCACGGCGCTAATCACAGGCAGTGAGAGATTTCCCGATCTCTGCAGCTGCACATCGGGAAAATGTCTCGCTGCCTGTGATTAGCGCAGCGCCGTGCCGACTTCCTGGCGGGCTCTGCACGTGAAGTGTGCGATTACCCCGGAGCTCATCCTTACTCCTGAGATGCGTGACATGAGTATCCCAGGAGTCTTTCAGAAGGAAGGGGGGTTGTCTGTCTCGCCTAGGTGAGAGAAGCCTGGTGTACAGGACAGGGTCTCACTAAAAAGATATCTTGTGCGGAAAAAAAATGTTTTTAATATCTGATTGTTTTACAGGAGTGGGGTACTTTGAGGCTCGGTTCACACTGGTGTGATGTTAGATATTGCTTGTGATTCGCACCGCACTGCTATGCAGATCACATGCGATGTCTGTGCGATGCACATTCAGCCATACAGATTGTATGGCTGAATTCGCATAACATTCTCACCAAAATGGTGCAGGACCCTTTTCTTGGCCCGCACTGGATTTGGATCGCATGGGTATGAACATCCATGCTATCAGATTCCTGCACCATTTGACAGCTCACACTGCAATATGCGAACCAATCTGGGACATTAACTTTCTATTGACATCTATCTAGTGATAGTGTGAACTGCCTGCGAGTCCTATGCGATGCGGGAACCAGCACTGGAATTGCGCTGGTTCCCGCATCACTCTAGTGTGACTCTTAGAGAATGAAGGTCTGCTTTAATGTGTAGACCCAGTGGGCTTCTTGGTGGGATACCTTCTGAAACCTTTCAGTTGTGGTAAGTTAAGAAGAGATGGTTTCCATAACAAAAACCTTGGTTATTAGGAAGACAGCGGCTTCCTAGCGACCAGTAATGCATCCCTGCCCAGCTCATTCAGCTGTCTGATGGGGATTCCTGGTTGATAGTTAAATGCACACACAAAGGGGTGGGGACGGTAGCTAACATCACTAACTAAATATGACCATGGTCATATTTGCTCAATAACACTGACCAAATATGAGCATGGCCATATTTGTCAAAGACAACAGCCACCATTCTTGCCCTTTTGTTTGCATGCATTCCTCTGTCTGGAAATCTGTAATACAGTGAAGAATAGCGACAGGAGCAGATCATCTCAGCAGACTACATTTTTTTTTCTTTTTGGGGGTCAGCAGGCGTTCAACAATATTTAAGAAAATGTGCATCGCTGGGCAGCACTTTTTCTTTAAACTACTTCCCACCCACCCATAGAAGTTGTACTGCGGGTGGGCGCCAGCTCTAGGCCGAGCAACGTACCTAGATAAAAAAAGAAAGAGAAAACCTGCGCTATCAAGCAAAAATTTTTTTTTTTACGAGCAACGTACCTGTTCGTCACGGCCTTCTGTGTTCAGGGCATGCATGTGCACACCCCCTGCTGACCTGTGTTGTGTTTGGACAAAGCAGGAGTTTGGCAGATGATTTCAGCCAATAATTTTGGCTGAAGCCAGCTGATCGGCTGTGGCCAATTACACCCAGAGTTCTATGCTTACAGTGGGTATAGAAAAGAATCACCCCCCTTTTTTAAAAAAAGCCAGAAACAGTTTTTGTTTTATCCAGCTGTATTTAGTAGTGCAAATTATAATATCCAAGTGAAAGATATAACACCAACGTGTCAGAAAAAACACAGAATCACTGAGTTGGAAAAAGGATCACCCTCCTGTGTCAGTATGTTGTTGAACCTCCTTTTGCTTTTATTACAGCCTTTCGTCTGTTGGGATATGTCTCTACTAACATTGCACATCTAGACTTTGCAATATTTGTCCACTCTTCTTTGCAGAACTGCTCAAGTTCAGTTAAATTTGATGGTGACTGTTTGCGGACTGCAGTCTTCAATTCATTCCACAGATTTTCAATGGGGTTTAACTCTGGGCTCTGACTAGGACATGCAATGACATTCACCTTTTTTTCCTTCATCATATTTGCTGTGTGAAACGTAAACCTTTTTCCCGTTGACAACTTTCTGGCAGAGGGCAGTAGATTTTATGATGATATTTTGCCCCATCCATTTTTCTTTTATCCTGACAAGTGCTCCAGTCCTTGCTGCAGAGAAACACCCCCATAACACTGCTGTGCAAAATGTAAGCACATTGTTTCCCTGGAAGCCCAGGTTCTGAATCTGGGGAAGCAACTGTCAGCACTGAGAAGTCCCTCCATACTAAAGGTGAGCCAGGAACATACACGGCAGGTGCCGGCAGGGGCCAGCACAGAGGCGGGTGGAGACAAAGAGGTGCAGGCACTAGCAAAGAGTAGATGGGTGACAGTCAGGAGGGGTAGAGGGGGAAGTGCCAGGGAGGCCGATCCAGGACTGGAGCATCCCAATAAGTACGCTCCATTGAGTGACATTGGTGTAACCAGTCAGGGACCAGCACTGCTGGAGTTGAGGGACTCTCCTAGCTGCCAGGGGAAGAACTCCTCCAGTGAGAGTGGGGGGGGGGCAGCAAAGGGAAAGGAAAGACAGATTCTGGTGGTAGGGGACTCAATTCTTAGAAGGACAGAGAGGGCAATCTGTAACCAAGACCTGAAGCGCCGAACAGTATGTTAACTACCGGGCGCTCGGGTTCGGCACATCACGGATCTTGTGGACAGATTACTGGGAGGGGCTGGGGAAGACCCGGCTGTCATGGTGCACGTTGGCACCAATGACAAAGTCAGAGGCAGATGGAGTGTCCTAAAGAACGATTTTAGGGACTTAGGAGCTAAATTGAGGAAAAGGACCTCCAAGGTAGTGTTCTCAGGAATACTACCGGTACATCGAGCCACACCAGAGAGGCAGAGGGAGATTAGGGAAGTAAACAAGTGGCTGAAGAGCTGGTGTAGTAAGGAGGGGTTTGGGTTCCTGGAGGACTGTGCCGACTTCTCAGTCGGTAACCGGTACTATAGAAGGGACGGACTGCACCTAAATGAGGAGGGTGCAGATCTGCTGGGAATGAAGATGGCCAAAAAGTTAGAGGGGTTTTTAAACTAGGCGATGGGGGGGAGGGTCCAGAGACAGTGATAGCCAGCGCGGAAGATATTCCAGAGGGTAGTATTGGGGGCATTAGTGGTAGGTTAACCAAAGCACAAAAACACAAGGTGAGTATAGTAGCAAGTCCAAGTTGCAATCTTGAAACACCCAATACGAGGACAATATGCGACCGGTCTAAACTATGTGGCATGTTCACCAATGCCAGGAGCCTGGCGGACAAGATGGGTGAACTAGAGATACTGTTGTACAAGGAGGATTTGGATTTTGTGGGAATTTCAGAGACCTGGTTCAACAGCTCTCATGATTGGCTGGCAAACATTCAAGGGTATACCCTATACCGCAAGGATAGAGAGGGTAAAAAAGGGGGAGGGGTATGCCTATATATCAAGAATAATGTACAAGTGAATGTGAGAGATGACATCACTGAGGGGGCTAAGGAGGAGGTGGAATCTTTATGGGTAGAGCTCCAAAGGGATGAAGCTAAGGGGAAAATAATACTGGGAGTATGCTATAGGCCCCCTAACCTGAGGGAGGAAGTGGAGAAGGATCTCCTATCACAAATTGGATTAGCAGCAAGGATGGGAAGTGTTATCATAATGGGGGATTTTAATTATCCAGACATAGACTGGGCGGAGGGAACCGCGCATTCATTTAAGGCTCGCCAGTTCCTTAATGTCTTGCAGGACAATTTTATGGGTCAGATGGTAGACGCACCAACTAGAAATAAAACATTACTAGATCTACTGATTACCAACAATACAGACCTGATAACAGATGTGGAAATACGGGGCAATTTAGGTAACAGCGATCACAGGTCAATTAGTTTCAGTATAAATCACACAAATAGGAGACATGAAGGGAACACAAAGACACTGAATTTCAAAAGAGCCAACTTCCCTAAACTACAAACCTTGCTAAAAGGCATAAATTGGGATAAAATATTAGGAACAAAGAATACAGAGGAGAGATGGGTTTGCTTTAAGAGCATATTAAATAAGGGCATTAGCCAATGTATCCCATTGGGTAATAAATTTAAAAAAGAGCGAACAAACATCCTGGATGGCTTAACTCCAATGTAAAAATGCATATAAAAGCAAAGGAGAAAGCCTTCAAAAAATACAAGGTTGAGGGATCATCCACAGCATTCAGAATTTATAAAGAATGCAATAAGAAATGTAAGGGTGCAATTAGGATGGCTAAGATAGAACATGAAAGACACATAGCGGAGGAGAGCAAAAAAAATCCCAAGAAATTCTTTAAGTATGTAAACAGTAAAAAACGGAGGACAGACCATATTGGCCCCATAAAGAATGAGGAAGGACATCTGGTTACAAAGGATGGGGAGATGGCAGAGGTATTGAATTTATTCTTCTCCTCAGTCTTCACGAGTGAATCGGGGGGCTTCAGTAACCAAAACTGCAGTGTTTATCCTCATGACACAACACAGGAAGCACCTACATGGTTAACAGAGGACGGAATTAAAATTAGACTTGAGAAACTTAACATTAATAAATCACCGGGACCAGATGGCTTGCATCCGAGGGTACTTAGGGAACTCAGTCAGGTGATTGCCAGACCGTTGTTCCTAATTTTTACAGACAGTCTATTGACTGGAATGGTACCAGCTGATTGGAGAAAAGCCAATGTAGCACCAATATTTAAAAAGGGCCCAAAAAACATCCCTGGGAATTACAGACCAGTTAGCCTAACATCAATAGTATGTAAACTCTTGGAGGGGATGATAAGGGACTATATACAAGATTTTAGTAATAAGAATGATATCATTAGCAGTAATCAGCATGGATTCATGAAGAATCGTTCTTGCCAAACCAATCTATTAACCTTCTATGAGGAGGTGAGTTGCCATCTAGATAAAGGAAGGCCCGTAGACGTGGTGTATCTGGATTTTGCAAAAGCATTTGACACAGTTCCCCATAAACGTTTACTGTACAAAATAAGGTGCGTTGGCATGGACCATAGGGTGAGTACATGGATTGAAAACTGGCTACAAGGGCGTGTTCAGAGGGTGGTGATAAATGGGGAGTACTCAGAATGGTCAGGGGTGGGTAGTGGGGTCCCCCAGGGTTCTGTGCTGGGACCAATCCTATTTAATTTGTTCATAAACGACCTGGAGGATGGGATAAACAGTTCCATCTCTGTATTTGCAGACGATACTAAGCTAAGCAGGGCAATAACTTCTCCGCAGGATGTGGAAATCTTGCAAAAAGACCTGAACAAATTAATGGGGTGGGCGACTACATGGCAAATGAGGTTCAATGTAGAAAAATGTAAAATAATGCATTTGGGTGTCAAAAATATGAATGCAACCTATACACTGGGGGGAGAACCTCTGGGGGAATCTAGGATGGAAAAGGACTTGGGGGTCCTAGTGGATGATAGGCTCAGCAACGGCATGCAATGCCAAGCTGCTGCTAATAAAGCAAACAGAATATTGGCATGCATTAAAAGGGGGATCAACTGCAGAGATAAAACGATAATTCTCCCGCTCTACAAGACTCTGGTCCGCCCGCACCTGGAGTATGCTGTCCAGTTCTGGGCACCAGTCCTCAGGAGGGACGTACTGGAAATGGAGCGAGTACAAAGAAGGGCAACAAAGCTAATAAAGGGTCTGGAGGATCTTAGTTATGAGGAAAGGTTGCGAGCACTGAACTTATTCTCTCTGGAGAAGAGACGCTTGAGAGGGGATATGATTTCAATTTACAAATACTGTACTGGTGACCCCACAATAGGGATAAAACTTTTTCGCAGAAGAGAGTTTAATAAGACTCGTGGCCACTCATTACAATTAGAAGAAAAGAGGTTTAACCTTAAACTACGTAGAGGGTTCTTTACTGTAAGAGCGGCAAGGATGTGGAATTCCCTTCCACAGGCGGTGGTCTCAGCGGGGAGCATTGATAGCTTCAAGAAACTATTAGATAATCACCTGAATGACCGCAATATACAGGGATATGTAATGTAATACTGACACATAATCACACACATAGGTTGGACTTGATGGACTTGTGTCTTTTTTCAACCTCACCTACTATGTAACTATGTAACTATGTAACAGGATTTTACCACCTCCATGCTTTACTGTACACATTGTTTGGTATTGAGGCAAAATAATTCAATTTTAGTCTCTTCTGACCACCTTAAATGCACCTTGAACATTCTGAGGTAACATGGAAAAAGGTGTTAAACACCAAACGATATCTCTGGTGGTAATCCAGTACAGTTCACCATCCAAATAACACCATTCCTACAGAAAAGAGAAAAAAGGTGAATGTCCTTGTGTGGCCTAGTCAGAGTCCAGACTTAAACCATATTGAAAATCTGTGGAATGACTTGAAGACTGCAGTTCACAAATGGTTACCATCAAATTCAACTGAACTTGCAAAGTCTAGATGTGCAATGTTAATAGAGACACATCCCAACAGACTAAAGGGTGTAATTAAAGCAAAAGGTGGTCCAACAAAATACTAACATAAGGGGTGATCCTTTTTCCAACTCAGTGATTCTGGTTTTGATATGTTATTTTTATTTTTTCTGACATGTTGCTGTTACTGTATAATTTTCACTTGGATGTCATTAGTTGCACTAGTAACTACAGCTGGATAAAACAAAAACCGTGTCTGTTTTTTCTTCAGGCTGCAAAGCAACAAAATGTGATTATTTTAAAGGGGCTGATTCTTTTCTATACCCACTGTACAAAAACACAGAACTCTGTGTACAGGGAACAGCGACCTGGCTGTTTCTTAGAGTAAAAGCAGCATACATTACACATTGTTAGGCACACAGTTAACCCCTTGATTTCACCTTGACGTTAACCCCTTCCCAGCCAGTGTCATTAATACAGTGTTAGTGTAAAGTATTATCAATGATCACTGCATTGGTGTACTTGGCGATGTCAGTGTTAGTGACCCTCCCAGATAGTCTTTCTTAGCATGAGATTGCCCTCAATCCTATCACAGTCACACTATAAGTCGCTGATCACCGTCAATACAGTATAGCATCTATAGCTGTGTAAATTCCAGTATAGTGTATATGCCATAGTTTGTAGACGCTTTAACTTTTTCACAAGCCAATTAACCACCTCAATACAGGGCACTTACACCCCCCTTCCTGCCCAGGCAATTTTTCAGCGTTGTCACACTTTGAATGACAATTGCGCGGTCATGCTACACTGTAACCATGTGAAATTTTTATAATTTTCTTCACGCAAATAGAGTTCTGTTGGTGGTATTTAATCACTCCTGGGTTTTCTTTTTTTTTTTTTTTTAGGAAAAAATAGAAAGACCAAAAACTTTGAAAAATAAAAGTTTTCCTTAGTTCCTGTCAGTAAATTTTGTAAATAAGTAATTTTTCTCCTTCACTGATGGGTGCTGATGAGGCACTTATGGGCACTAATTGGGTGGCACTGATGAGGAGGCACGAATATGCCACACAGATAGGCGGCACTGATGGGCAGCACTCACTTGCATCACTTATGGCCACTGGTTGCTGGCACTAGTGGACACTGCTGGCAGTGGTAGGCACTTTATTGTAATGAGGGCACTGATGATCAGTTCTCTGATTATATACCTAGCTGTCCCCTGTGAGGAGATGCCGCTGATGGGCTCTCCTCTCCTCACACTCCTTCAGTGTGAGGAGAGGAGCGCAGATTACCGAAATCTCCATGATTACATGTGACCGGCTGTGATTGGACACAGCTGATCACATGGTTAAAGGGCCGTGGCTCTTTACAAAGATTGGGGTCGGGCCGTGTCCTAGCAACACGGCGTGGCCATGGTCATTCTGGGAGGCCATCAAATGACGTCCACCCAGAACGAGAGCCGCACCACACAGCCTTCATTCGACGGTGGGCGGCAAGTGGTTATTATACACTTATTGGGATTTCTTTTTTCACCAAAGATACATAGCAGAATGCCTAACTTTATAAAGAAATTTGATACTATTGGATATGTTTTAAAACGGTAGAAAATGTAGGTTTTTTCCCCCCCCTAAATTTTCAGTTTTTTTCATTTATATCACAAAAAATAAAAAAACCTAGTGGTGATCAAAAACCACCAAAAAATGCTCTATTTACGTGAAAGAAAAAGATATACATTTCAGTTGGGTACATGACCACGCAATTGCCAGTTAAAGTAGCACAGTGCTGAATAGCGAAAAATGCCAGGGTCATGAAGGGGGTAAAAATTTCCTGAAGATCAAGTGGTTAAATAAGGACTTGACAAAGTGTGTCATGCAGTGGCAGCCCGTTCATTAGGGGCGCCGCCACTGGTGTTGTGTGTTTATTTACGGTTTCTTTTTTTGTCAATGAGCAGGGTTACTATGTACCCCATTTAAACAGAAAAAAAATAACTACGCTAAAGGTAACAAAATCAGCCAGCTCACCACACATAGGATTCATTATACAATTAAATAGTTAAATAAAAAAGTGCAGCGTTGTGATGTCTCCAGGAAGCATGGAATAACAGAAGAGCTTGCTTTTTCCCTAGGGAAGATCTGTTTATGAAAGCACTTTTGACCACTCTACCTTTGAGGTCACATTACATCTGCACCGCAGAGGGGAACCCTGATCTTTTAAAGGGAACTATACACCAGGATGACAAAGAATGTGATGAAGATAGTTTGGAAGAACATACAGTGAAAGCAGTCCACCACACCATGAGCCATGGAATGATAAGAGCAGGAGAAAGAGTGAGAGATGAATTCCCTTAAAAGGAAAGGGCTATTTGACCTAATGTCTATTGGGTCACGTTTTGGAGTCCTGGCCCTGACTGGTATGATAAGGAAAGCGGCCCCGAGAGGGAAATGTTTTTTCCTTTCCCAATGAGCGACAAGCATTGCTGACATTAAGGCCGGGTTCACACTGGTGCGTGGATCTAACTTGGATCCCTGCCAATACCAGGCACTGTGTTTGGTATGAATCTTGAGGGGGAACTCCACACCAAATTTTAAATAAAAAAAACCGGCATGGGTTCCCCTCCAAGAGCATACTAGGCCCTTAGGTCTGGTATGGATTTTAAGGGGAACCCCTATGCCGAAAAAAAGGTGTGGGGGTCCCCCCAAAATCCATACCAGACCCTTATCAGAGCACGCAGCCCGGCCGGTCAGGAAAGGGGGTGGGGACGAGCGCCCCCCCTCCTGAACCCTTACCAGAGAACCGGAGAGCGGGAGAAGAACCGGAGAGCGGGAGAAGAAGCAGGAGAGAGCGGAGGAGTTGGAAGAGACCCCCCGGAGCTTCCTAATAAATTACTTTTAAAACCTGTCTAGTGTGTTTTTTTGTTGACACTTTTTTCCCCCAGGTGAATGGGTAGGGGTATGATGTACCCCATACTCAAACACATAGGGCGGGGGGCCGGGATCTGGGGGGCCTCCTTATGAAAGGGGGCTCCCGGATTCCGATAAGCCCCCCGTCCGCAGACCCCGACAACCAACGGCCATGCTTGTCGGGAAGGGGCCCTTGTCCTCATCAACATGGGGACAAGGTGCTTTGGGGTGGGGGGCCGCAGGGCACCCCCCTTCCCCAAAGCACCCACCCCCCATGTTGAGGGCATGCGGCCTGGTACGGTTCAGGAGGGGGGGGGCGCTCGCTCGTCCCCACCCCCTTTCCTGACCGGCCGGGCTGCGTGCTTGGATAAGGGTCTGGTATGGATTTTGGGGGGACCCCCATGCCATTTTTTCGGCGTAGGGGGTTCCCCTTAAAATCCATACCAGACCTAAGGGACATTGTCGCCTCTTTCTCGCGCTCGCTGCAATAGGAAAATGTGTTTTTCCTATTGCAGCGAGCGCAAGATGTACAGTACCCTGTCGACGAGAACTAGCGCGATAGGATCGCGGTGGAAACATTCTTGCGGGCAGGTGCTGTAGCTGCTCTTGCGCCGTATTTGGTCCGTTGGACCAGCATACAGACGAATGGTTTTCCCGATAGGAACTGGTTCCGGCGGGAAGATTTGAAACATGTTTCAAATCTAAGGTCCGTCTGATTTTCGACTGAAAAGGTCAGTCGGAAGTCCGATGAAGCCCACACACGGTCGGATTGTCCAACGGATTCGTTCCAGCGGACAAGTTTGGTTGAAAAGTCCGTCCGTGTGTACACGGCATTAGAGATCAACTAGTAAAAGCAGCACACTTTACATACATTACACATAGTTAGGCACATATTTAACCCCTTGATCGCCCTCACCTTACCAGCCACTGTCATTAGTACAGTGACAGTGTACATGTTACTGTTTCAATATTTTTATTGAAGCTTAACATACAAATAGGTAACAATACAGCCATGAGCCCTTGATGTAACGCAAATGGAGCTTGCAACGCAGGCAAGAGACAGTGTACATTTTTAGCACTGATCACTGTATTAGTGTCACTGCTGATGTCAGTGGCAGTTAGTCAGTCCACCCCACCCCCCCACCCCCCAGCATCAGTTATGGTCAGATTGCCCACTGCACTATCGCAGTCCCATTATAAGTCGTTGATCGCTGCCATTGGTAGTAAAAAAAAAAAAAAATTATATAGTTTGTAGGTGGCATAACTTTCAATTCTACCAATCAATATACACTTATTTGGATTTTTTTTTCAATCGTTTTTATGTTATTCATGAAAAGGAAAATGCAACAAGACTTCTCTGATAGCAAAGTGTACAGTGAAACAATAACATTTTTTTTTTTTGTGTATAACAATCTAAGAAGTGCATAAGGGCAAAATATCCTTCAATACCCAGCTAAATCAAGGATAATGCTCTTGAGAGTCAGATATAATGTGAGGTGTCATTCCCAGCGGTGACCCCCATCCAGGGTCAAGGAAGCCAGGGAGGGCATACAGCAGAATCTCAGGAAAGTTTAACTCTGTAATCAAACTCTAATATGGCACCCAATCCCCCAAGATAAGGAACTCGGGATACCATAGAGTGATAAATCCATGGCCTTTCTGGAAGAACAATACTTATAAGCACCATGTTACACAATGCATACGTGGTGCAACTGAGTACAAAGGATACAAAGCAGGGGGATGAAAAGAGGAAAGAGGGTGGTAAGGTAAAGAATACCCACCCAGGAGCCTGTCACCGCCCGACTGCCACTATCCAAGTGGTAGTTGTATTATTGGGATTTTTTATCAAAAACATGTAGCAGAATACATTTTGACTTGAAGAAATTAGATTTTTTTTAATTGGACATGTTTAATAGCAGAAAGTAAAAAAATATTGGGGTTTTTTTTTTCAAAAAATGTTGGCCTTTTTTTATTTTACATCACAAAAAATAAAAAAATAATCAAATACCACCAAAAGCAAGCTCTATTTGTGTGGAACAAATGTTATAAATTTAATTTGGGTACAGTGTTGCATAACCACGCAATCCCCAGTTAAAGTAGCGGAGTGCCGAATAGCAAAAATTAGCCTGGTCATGAAGAGGGTAAAATCTTCCAGACCTGAAGTGGTTATACTTTTTGAACACGAAGATTACACATTTCTTGACATTGTCACTTGCTCAGTATGAACTCAATGGTGGAAGTTTCTCACCAGAACCTGCGAACGGACCAAAAGTTTGCGCAAACTTTAGAACCCCATTAAAGTCTATGGGACTCGAACATTCAAAATCAAAAGTGCTAATTTTAAAGGCTAATATGCAAGTTATTGTCCTAAAAAGGGTTTGGGGACCCGGGTCCTGCCCCAGGGGACATGTATCAATGCAAAAAAAAGTTTAAAACAGCCGTTTTTTCGGGAGCAGTAATTTTAATGATGCTTAAAGTGAAAAAAAAGTGAAATATTCCTTTAAATATCATACCTGGGGGGGGGTGTGTGTGTGTGTCTATAGTATGCCTGTAAAGTGGCGCGTGTTTCCCGTGCTTAGAACAGTCCCTGCACAAAATGACATTTTTAAAGTAATAAAAGTCATTTAAAACTGCTTGCGGCTTTAATGTAATGTCGGGTCCTGGCAATATGGATTAAAATCAGTGAGACAAACGGCATGGGTACCCCCCCCCCCCCCCACCCCAGTCCAGTCCATTACCAGGCCCTTTGGGTCTTGTATGGATATTAAGGGGAACCCCGCAACCAAATTAAAAAAAGCAAAGGCGTGGGGCCCCCAGGCCCTATATACTCTGAAGAGCAGTATACAGGCGGTGCAAACAAGACAGGGACTGTAGGTTTGTTAAATAGAATCTGTTTGTAATTTTGAACTGGTACATTTTTAAAGTGTAGCTCCAGCCAAAAAGCACCGCTGGTTCCGAGGACAAATCAGCACAGGAAGAGGCCATGGAGGAAGAAGAGGAGGGGGTGGAGGAGAGAGGTGTGGCAGAAACACCACTAGTAGAATTTTGGAGGCGTGGTGGTGGAACAACCTCCAACACTACTGCACCCTGTCCTGCATCCTTCCCAGCTGCCAAGAGTCACTCAGTGCGCAGTGAAAGATAGGTAATGTCCCTGTCCATGCCTGCTGGACCATGAGTCAGCAGTAATATGCACCTTACCGCTGACCGCCCTGTCCAGTGAGGCCAAGACATTGCCTTCCACATGCTGGTAGAGAGCCGGAATCGCCTTCCGTGAGAAAAAGTGGCGTTTGGGAACCTGCTACTGAGGAACTGCACATTCCACAAACTCACGGAAGGGGGCAGAGTCTACCAACTGAAAAGGCAGCAGTTGAAGTGTTAGCAATTTAGCCAAGCTAGCATTCAACCGCTGGGCATGTGGATGGCTGAGAGCGAACTTCTTTCGGCAGTGCAGCAGCTGGGGCAGGGAAATTTGCCTGGTACAATCTGATGTGTACCGACAGCAGATTGCCCGCAAGTACTTGGCTGTGACACACCTAATTCTACACCTTCATTCCTCTCAGTGCAGGTTTCAGAGAGGACTGAAGGTATAGTGGGGTTGGAGATCCCAGCTGATGAGGAGCAAGGAGAGGTCCGCTTTGTTCTTTGGTGTGGGTCTTTTAGGTACTCTTGCCAACGAACTGCATGGCAGGTCGACATATGTCTGGGTCAAGCATGTGGTGCCCAAGCGGGTGATGTTTTAGCCAGGCGAGATACGCTTGAGACATATGTTGCAAATAGCAGCGGTGGGATCTGATGC
Organism: Lithobates septentrionalis; assembly: GCA_037952835.1. Classification (NCBI taxonomy): domain Eukaryota; kingdom Metazoa; phylum Chordata; class Amphibia; order Anura; family Ranidae; genus Lithobates; species Lithobates septentrionalis. The sequence goes on from JBBDGP010001439.1 coordinate 1,304,022, forward strand.
ACTCGTCTCAAAAAAGGCCCACACCAACGAACTTTAGGAATAACGCACAGAGACAGCAGCGCCCTGCACATGCGGAGCTCTGCAGTCGGTGTGCTGCCCTTAAGCTGGCCCCTGGAGGGCATCCTGCCTCGTTGGAGATGTGCCTCCTCCTATCAGGCACCCATGTGGAGTCAGTGACCTCATCATCCCCTTCCTCCTCACCACTGGGGCAAACCTGGCAGTATGCTGCAGCTGGGGAAACATGACTGCCAGATTGCTGTCCTTCTTGGGCACCCCCTCTCTCTGGGCTCACGTTACTGCCTTCCTCTAGCTGGGTACCATAATCGGAGCCTTCAAAACGCTGGGCATCCTCCTGGAGCATGTACCAAACACTGTGGTCAAACAGTTCGGGGGACTCCTCAGGGGGACATGGTGGGGCTAGGGAAGGAGTGACTGATGCCATTGAGCAGAGGGAAGAGGCCGCGTTGGCAGCTGCTTTGCCAGACAAAGTACCCTGAGCCTGGGTGAGAGAGGATGAGGACGGCTTGGTCATCCACTCTACCAAGTCTCAACACGGCCAGCTGCCGAAAAAAAGGGCAAGCGTGTCCCACGGCCACGTGCTGATGAGGATGCACCGTCTCCACGACCAGCACTGTTGCCTCTAGACACAGAGCCTGCTTGCCCTCTTTTATTGGCTTGTGACTGTCTGCCTCTCCTTGTTGGCCTTCCAGACATACTAATGGCCTGCAGTGAGATGTAGCTGCACAAAACTGGGATATATATATATATATATATATATATATATATATATATATATATATATATATATATATACATACTGATACTGAAGTTAGCAGAATCAACTGCCTGCCTGTAGTATTATTAGTATGAGAACACCAGCAATTGTCTTCAGGTAGCTTTAGGTGCACACTGTGCAGAGGACACAGTACACTAACTGTAAATACTGTAGCTGCCTGCCTGTGGTATTAATAGGATCAGA